>BOPP01000172.1:406956-436814 GCA_017312745.1 Gryllus bimaculatus
CACACGCACGCCCACGTCAAGGAACACGAAGGGCCGCTCCCCACTCACAGCCTTGCCCGACAATATCGCCGCCCCCGCCACGATCCCTCATCCGCCCACGCCTGGGTGGCTGCACGTCCCGCGGTCTGACAGCCCGCGCGTCACAAGTCCCGAGCGCCGCCAATCCACACCCAATCCACACGCTCACGCTCGGCCTGTGTCCAGGACCGCGCCCTCCTCCTCGCGCAGCCGCCGCTACGCAAAATACCACCACCCCTAGAATCGAACGAAAATACCCTCGTTCGCGTTCATGTGCGCTCCACTCGCGCCTATCAGGGTCGAGCAAGCCATCGCGCCGACGATCTCGCACACTCACACTCTGCCTGATGCGAGGGCAAGCAGTTAACGACTTACGCATTATGACAGTACGGCGTCTCTACATTGATTTTGGCTGTCTAGTATGAACACATACAGGACGAAAAATTTTATCTAGTAGTGTCATTGAATCTAATGACACATTTTGTGAAATTTCTTTTCTAGTTTTTGGGTCACAACATAAAAAAGTTCTTAAAAAAACAATCTTAAAAGAACAACTTCACCTTTTGTTCTTTGATGTTCCCCGCAAGTAACCACATTTTTATTTAATATGCAGTACATCCGCCTTCTCTAAAGGCGGTAAAAAAAACAAATTTGATAATTGCGTATCAGTCCAAGATGAATACAACTAGTGCAATAGCCAATCTTGTACTCTTGTCTTTCTGTCAACTGCCGTTTATCCTCCGATTACACAAGATTGGGCCTCAATACTCCTGCGATTTGTAAACACATCATTTTAATCTTCTCGCGTACTTAACGGAAATATTACCTTTTTACATTCCCAAATTTCTCAAAAAAAAGATAGAAATGAGTGATTTAATATGTCTCACAGTCTACGGAGTCAAATACGGCACAGTATTGAGTTGTGTACTCGTCGGACTCCATAGTTTCTAGAAAGATGCTAAATTTGTAATTCTTTAATCATGCGAATTACCTCTCACGTCGGTCGTCTCACGTTCTGTCTTCCTTCCATGCTCCGATGAGCGTTCGGAGTCTCCCAGTTCGTTCATCCATGCATATACTTCCTGTGAACGCCCTGTAAGCGGCATATGTCTCTGCTTCCTGTCCTGGTCCGGGATGTTGTGCGTAGCAAAGGAGCAAACAAGTTAATTTTAATGAATCTGTTATAATTAGAGTTCGAAAAGAATTGTAACCGACTTTAGTCTACTATCTATACTCCCACGCTTTATGAATACTGTTTGAGATCAAGTTGCTCCTTCACTATATTCCTTCTATGCACCATGAGAGAGTATATGTGTTGCTTATACTCTATATCCTCACTTCTGGCACCTGAAAGAAGTGTCTTAGATAGGCTTAACTCCTATTCCACTCACAATCTTATACATCCATAATCTTATGAACCACAGTCTCTAAGTCTACATGATACTGACAGAGAGTATCATTTTCGTGGACATCTCATTTAATTACTATCAGTAGTGAATGCGGAGTTATAATAGAAAACTAAGAGAGAGATTCAACATTATTAATAATAAGGCAACTTTACGGGGATGGAGTGACGTGATATATAGGCATACAACCAGAAACGAGGTGCGCTACGCATTCAACACGCGCAGACGTATCATGCCGGTGAACAGACGAGCATTTCCACTTACAGCGAGCTAGCTGCCCGACGGATGGCCCTGTGTGTGAGGACTGTACGAGTTTCTTCCCGACGTCTAGGTGTCTGTCAGTTGTGTTTTGACCGTGAAATGAATTCTGCTGTATCACGTCACTCCATGAATCTAATATACATTTCAATTAGTAGCCCCACTCGAGTATCAACAACTCCATGACACACTTTTCATATGTTGGCGTTGAATGCTCCCGCCATCAATACCTACGAGATGTTCAACTTTTGGTCTGTGCCATTCAAAAATTTTCAATCAATCTTATTAGCAGAACATTCCTTCTTGCCGCAACTGTTTTTGTATATACGTCACAACACGAAGAGACTACATCCTGAACCGCGTGCTGTCACACTTATGTCCTATCTCTATCCGGAGTCCACTACCATCTGCTGATTAAAACCTGCCTAATCACGGCTACTATTGTAAACACCCTTATTTTGATTGAAATGTACATATAATACTAATAAGAATTAAACAATTTACAACTTGGCAGTGACTGTATTTATACCAGATTACAATCTCAGGTGATGAAGCGGTACTCAACCCTACGCCAGCTTCTTAGCAGATGTATGCGTCCAGAGCGTCCTATACCACCGCCGTGAGTGCCGTACTACTAGTGCTGTATGCAGTTCTAGCAAGCTCTTTGCTCAGGCGGAAATTATGACACCGATGTATAGAGTAGTGCAGCTGTCTGTATGTTGTAGTATGCTTGTTGATTACAATGATGTTGGTATGCCATAGTGTACGTGTCCTAGTCATCCGAACTTTAAAAAGGAAGCTTTGCGTCCAATGCCCAGTTACAATTGCGTTCATACTTTGAATTTCCGCGCCTTGCACCACCTGCCTCCTTCTACATGTAAATCCTACATCTGCTCAAACGCCAGTTAAACAAATTGGTGAAAGGAAGCTCTCCAGGATGCTCCTTTTCTCCATAGTCCGCTCCATATCAACTGATAGGGTCCCTGTGATCTACAGACCTAGTGTGCTGAGCGCGAGTGATTGTGTATGAAGTAATCATAAAAAGAAAATATTTATCTGAATACTGAGACGTGCTACACATCTCTAGATATCCCTGAGTGTAAAAATTTTGCATTTTCATGCTTATTAAGTGTATCTATTACCATATGAAATGACAAAGTAGTTGCATTTCTATGAGACAGCTAATCTTGCAATAAATCCATCTAATATATTGTATAACTAGAATTTCATAAGACGAGAGCGCAAAAATGTGCCTTGTATCGTCTCCAAAACAACTGCACTATATTTCTTTAATCCTTTGTTTTAATATGCTCTAGAGCGCGATTGTTTCAAATTATGCCCACGATAGCAATTACTATTAGCGTTGTCCCTATGCGACCGTTTACATCTTCGCATGCGTCTTATACTTTACAGTAGTTAATCGTTAATCTACAATATTAATGCATAAGTAGTGCAACAATTTTTAAGTCATTTGTCTGTATAAGTCCGTAAAATACTATATTGAAACGCAACAATATAGTTCTCTTAGAACGTCACTATACTTCGGTCGAAAAGAAAGTATCTCGTGCCAAATCCATATACAGCAGGGATATTGCACGTATGCCCTTATCACATCCGCTGTTCGTGCTTTAACCGATAACACCCAGAACTAACTCGGATCGTTGTCGGTCCACCGCCATGATCCCTTGTCTGATTTCGCGTCACACTTCTTCTGTGTTCCGCTGCAGCCCGCGGCGCGATCTGCCGCGCCTTGAGATACCGTCGGAGCTCTGGCTTCGCCTGCCGTACTAGCGACGCGCCGTCTGCTCTTCCGTCGCCCGAGCTGCGCGTGTGCGGCGCAGCGCTGTTGACGCCAGAACGAACGCCGCTGCCCTGCGTCGCTCTTGCTCGATACACTAGGTGCGGGGTCGGCACCTGTTGCGTGCCTCGCGCGCTGGGTCGCTTCTGGCCGGAAAAAGCTCTCCGTTCCACACCCTATGGCTATTCTCAGCCGCCGTCTCTGGCTGACTGAACTAAATTCGACTCCTCAAACCAGCATGGCGTCAGTCACGCAAAAGTGGAGCATTATTCAAGTGTGCATAGCTAATTTACTCGGAACGATCAGTGATGGCGATCATTCGCGCCGCGAGAGCTCCGCCTGCCAGATAGTCCTTGGCACCGCCGCCCCGACCTTAGGCTTTCCATAGCTCAGTATCTCCGACCAGCGGTGGGCAGCGCGTACTCGAAGAGCGAGAGCTATCTAATCTTTCTCAACCGGTGCGTGCGTGCGACGGCATGTTGATAGTGAGATTCAATGTGAATTGTAGAGTCACCAAGGGTAAGGAGATAGCGACGAGTGATTGATAAAGCGTATATATATGACAAGAATCTACTATGGCACGACGGTTACGGTTGCGCCGACGGGTGCTACTATCTCCACGGCGAGTTTACTGCTATCCAGCATTCTACTGTGTTTTTCCTGCTCTAGGTCAAAACACCGTGAAAAACTATCGTCTCTGACTGCCGAGATCAATAAGAGATTCTGTGCTTCCTCTGGAACTATGCTCTCCTATCCTCAGAAGCGCGAGCCTAATTTATGCTTTCTTTAGTGCCACAAAGTCCCAGCTCGTCACTGCCTCCTTGCCCCTCTACCTACCCAAATAATTTATAACCCACTTGAGTTTTATAAATCACCAAAATTAATCAGTCGTCCACTTTTAAGACATCCGCTTTAAAAAAGACTATTGTCTGATTATCAGAACAGGTGTACTGCTATCTAGAAGAATGACATCCAGATAAAAGATCTCAAAAATGCAACATACACAAAACAGCGTGACACCATACTCGAATCCGACGCCAGTTCCTACTGTGCGCGACAGCACGACAACTCAGCGCATTCCACGATGTGCGTGCTACCGTGAGTTAGTTTTCTCTCATTACTTCGCCAACATTTAAATCAACCAATCAATCTGGTCTCTTATCTTTCGCCATTTCCATCGTCCCTCTTATACCCCGTAAGTTGCAGTGTATAGTTCCGACATGAGTAATACATTATCATTTTAAGAATTTCTTTCTATTTTGCCAATATTGCTCCTTCGTCAATGTGAAACATGCACAGCGATGGAAGAGTCGTCTGTTCCCAATCCTCCAAGCGAATTGACTTCTGTCATGGTAGTAAGGACTCTCTATACACTCTCAATGTAAGTACCATTGTGACAGTTTTTAAGTCAGCCAAGAGTCAAATGTACTCGGAACACATCCCCAGAGACCTGACCGTCACCGACTACTGTTTTTACCCAGTGCGCGCTCCGGTCGACGTGGACATTGCGCCTCCCGCTTCCGCCGATCTCACGCTTCACTGTAACTTGAGTAGCTTGTTTGGTTACCGCGTCGGTATTATTTCGTGAGTGGTAAGTCATGAGCGCGTGGATGAAAGAACCTAGGCTAATGCCAACAGGTTCGTAGTTCCCTGAGAACGAGATACGTCTTAAATGCGCAATGCCATTGCAGAGGCAATTAGGTAAAAACTAAGCAACCAATTCCGAGTAGGTTTGGGAGTTAGAGAGTGTACTGAACGACATCTGAAATCTCTCGTCTATTCCGTATACCCCAGGTTGCAGCACTGGCAGCATAGCGAAAGACGCTTGCCTATTGACAGCGAACTTCTCTCACCCCAGTGAGAGAGAGTTCCGCCTTTTCAAATTGGAAGCCTCTTCATCCCACGTGCTCCTGAAGGTTGCTTTTATAGGAATAAAAACTTCATTTTCACCCAAGAACCTACTCGAATTTTGTAAGTGTTTTTTGACCAGCAACCCTATTCTAGTGCATGACGATAAACTCTCATATGTAACCCTACAAATCTGTCTATTTTGCATCCAACCCACTAGAATTCCGCCAACACTCTTACGACCAGCGCACATACCTCCTCGAATTTCCGCCCAGAAGCGACCGAAAAGGTGCATCGCACGTGGCGTCCTTACCAGCATACTTAATTGTTTAATGCAGGTTGTCTTCCTATACTAATATATTCTGAGAGGACCAGTTTGACAGCCATGAAAGAAAATTAAATCTCATGTCGCGACAATGACATGTAAGAGTAGTAGTGTGGAAATGGAGACAACTGAATTCTCTTGGTCCTCATTCTCTTCCCGTCAGTGAACTTGCTTTCAAATACGCAACTATCATGTTTTAGTTTAAGTTTAATTTTTTACCGTTATAGAGAAGTTACTTCTGAGAAGGAACCATTGTAACAGCAGCGAAACAAATTAAAAACCATGCGTGCAATAACGCGTCTTTCAACCAATGCACTCCAAACTCTTACGAATAAACGCCATTGCACACTGACTATTCGAATTCCGTCCACACGTGCCGACAACGTACGGCGCGCAATACACGCGGCGAGCTTCCCTTGCTTCCTTATCCCCACTTATTTGTACCGCTTTAGAGAAGTTAGTCTGAAAGGAGCAAGTGTGATCAGGCGCCGAAACAAGTTTAGAACCATGTATGCCATGACGGCAAGCTCTTCAATCATGCTCTACACTTAGGAACACAACGTCATTCAGACCAGACCCACTCGAATTCGCCAACACCCGGCGCACCGCCTAGGACGCGGCCATGTCGCGCGGTAGCCGCCCCTACGTTTGTCCTTATCACCTTGTTTTTAACCGCCTTAGAGCAAGTTAGTCTGAAGAAGGATCAAGTGTGACAGGTCCGCCGAAACAAAGTAGAACCATGTTAGATTGCCAATTGACGCAAGCTTCTTCAATCATGCTCTACACTTAGGCAATACACGTCATTCAGACCCAACCCACTCGAATTCCCCAACACCCGGCGCACGCTCCAGGACGCCGCCGAATGTTCGCGCCGGTGAAGCCGCCCTCGATTGTCCTTATCACCTTGTTGTTTACCCTTAGAGAAGTTAGTCTGAGAAGGAGCAAGGTGACAGCCCGCGAAACAAATAAACCATGTAATGCCATGACGCAGCTTCCTTCAATCATGCTCTACACTTAGACACAACGTCCATTCAGACCCAAGACCACTCGAATTCCGCCAACACCCGGCCACCGCGTAGGACGCGCCATGTCGCGCGTGAGCCCGCCCTCGTTGTCCTTATCACCTGTTTTTTACCGCCTCTAGAGAAGTTTAGTCTGAGAAAGGAGCAAGTGATGACAGGCGCGAAACAAAATTAGAACCATGTTATGGCCATGATGCAAAGCTTTCTCTCAATCATGCTCTTACACTTAGAATACACGTCATCAGACCCAGAACCCACATCGAATTCCGCCAACACCCCGGCGCACCGCGTAGGACCGGCCATGTCGCGCGTGAGCCGCCCTCGTTGTCCTTATCACCTTGTTTTTTACGCCTTTAAGAAGTTAGTCTGAAGAAGAGCAAGTGTGACAGTCGCGAAACAAAGTAGAACCATGTATGGCCATGACGCAAGCTTCTTCAATCATAGCTCTACACTAATTAGGAATACACGGCAATCAGACCCAGACCCACTCGAATTTCCGCACACCCGGCGCACCGCTAGACCGCGGCCATGTCGCGCGCGAGCCGCCCTCCGTTTCCTTATCACCTTGTTATTACCCCCTTTCAGAGAAGTTAGATCTGAGGAAGAGCAAGTTGTTGAACAGGCCTGCGAAACAAAGTAGAACCATGTTGCATGACGCAAGCTTCTTCAATCATGCTCTACACTTTAGGAAAACCAACGTCATTCAGCCCAGACCCCCACTCGAATTCCGCCAACACCCGGCGCACCGCGTTAGGGACCGCCATGTCGCGCGGTGAGCCGCCCTCTTTTCCTTACACCTTTTTTTACCCGCCTTAGAGAATTATGCTGCAGAAGAGCAAAGTGTGACAGCCGCGAAACAAAGTAGAACCATGTATGGCATGACGCAAGCTTCTTCAATCATGCTCTACACTTAGAACACAACGTCATTCAGACCCAGACCCACTCGAAGCCGCCAACACCCGGCGCCACGCGAGGACGCGGCCAATGTCGCGCGGCGAGCCGCCACTCGTCTTCCTTTATCACTGTTTTTACCGCCCTTTAGGAGAAGTTAGTCTGAGAAGGAGCAAGTGTTGACAGGCCGCAAACCAAAAGTAGAACCCCAGTGTTATAGGCCATGACGCAAGCTTCTTCAATCATCTTCTACACTAGGAATACACGTCACTTCAGACCAGCGACCCACATCGAATTCCGCCAACACCCGGCGCACCGCGTAGGACGCCGCATGTCGGCGGCGAGCGCCCTCGGTTTGTCCTCTACACCTTGTTATTACCGTCTTTAGAAAGTTAGTCTGAGAAGAGCAAGTGTGACAGCCGCGAAACAAAGTAAACCATGTAATGGCCATGACGCAAAGCTTTCTTCAATCATGCTCTTACACTTGAGGAACACAACGTTCATTCAGGACCCGAGACACTCGAAATTCCCGCAACACCCGGCGCACCGCGCTACGACCGGCCATGTCGGCGCGGCGAGCCGCCCTCGTTGCCTTATCACCTTGTTTTTACCGCCTTTAGAGAAGTAGTCTGAGAAGGAGCAAGTGTGACAGCCGCGAAACAAAGTAGAACCAATGTATGGCCATGACGCAAGCTCCTCAATCCTGCTCTTCCTTAGGAACACACGTCAATTCAGACCCAGAACCCCCACTCGAATTCCGCCAACACGGCACCGCGTAGGACGCGCCATGTCGCCGCGCGAGGCTGCCTCGTTTCCCTGGCGGCGACTACGGCGCGTCCGCCGGCGCGCGCGGCTTCCTGCAGCATGGGCGCCGTGGCCCCGCGCCGTTCCGGCGTGCGCGCGTGCGTGCAGCGGCTTGCGGCCGGCTTGGAGCGCGCGCGCAGCCAGCAGCGGCAGAGGCGAAGGGGCAGCTCGGCGCGAGAGGAGGAGCGGAGACGTGCGCGCCCAGCCTTGTCGCTCACCACCTCGGCGGCGTGCCTCGCTCACGCAGTGCAGCGCCGTCCAGCCGCTCGTACGTTGCGCGCGCGCCGCGCGTCCGCGCCGCGCGACAGCAGCAGCGCCGTCACGCGCGGGTCGCCCTGAGCACCGCAAACAACGCACATACACACACGCGCACGATAATCACTGGGGATTGAAAAGAAAACTGAATGATCAACATGATTGCTACCGTGTGTCAATCTCGTTCGAATTCAGTGATGCCGTCTTTTCTGTGGGGAGGCTCTAGCCACGGGGAAATTGAAGAAGCTGAACCGGAGAATCAGGAAGTTAAACCTGAACTGTTTGTAATATATTTATTTATTTTCAGTTTGATTGTCATAAATAAAGAGGATATTTTAGAGTTAAGTAATACAAATTATTTGAAATTTTTGTAGGCCACAAAACGCTTTCTCGGAAAGGTAAAGAAAAACAAGATGTTAAAAAATTGTATTGTAAAAAAAGTATTGTAAAAATGTTTCCAGAAAACATGTATTACAAAAAATGCATGCAACATTACTGCATTAAAAATGCTTTCATTATTTTTGTTTAACTCATGCAGACTTATATTGCTTATTGACAAAATAAGCCTGCATGACTTAGGCAAACATAATGAAAGTTTGCATGGCAGTTATTAACTAAATGGTACATTTTATTTACTTTGTTTGCTCTTTCACATTCAATTTGTTCCTTGTTCACTAGTCTCAGAATTAAGAAAAATAAATTGATATATTTTTTCCTTTATAGTGAATCTATGATTTATTTTGCTTCATAATGAAATGTGTAATTAATTAGTGCTTTAAATGGGCTCTAGTAACTAGTATTAGACACAACGTTCCCACTGCCGCCAGAATTGTTCACGTTGGCGAGTAAAAGTCGCATTTTAATTGCAAAATTCTTAAAGTGACCACTGTAAATAGCGTTTGGATAACAGCAACTGAAACGGTACACACAAACATCATACTCTGGGCGGGATTGCAACCCGCAAACTTTAAGACACGAGGCAGCTACGGCTCTTCCGCCTTTTAGCGACACCGACTGTCGAGGCCGGCGCGTTGTTCGCACACCGCCCACCCACCTTGTAGACGGCATAGTGGAGGGGCGTCATACCGCAGCGGTCGCGCGCGCCCACGCGCGCCCCGTACTCCAACAGCAGCGCCACGGCGTCGGCGCCGGCGTCCGGCGAGCAGCACGCCTCGTGCAGCGGCGTGCGGCCCCCCGCAGACCAGTTGGCGTCCGCGCCGCCCTCCTGCGGTTGGCACAGTGGAGTCATAGTGCGAGCGCAACTCCACAACAATCTTGTGGGGGGGGCACACGTCCCCGAGTTGGGCTCCTGAGCGTTTATCCGCCCTCCCACCTCGCCGCACATGTACATCAGGCCAACTGGCTGGAACTCTGTATACCGTTGCGCAACATTCCTTGCGTAACATTCCTCGGTTTGGCCACCCTGCTAGATCAGAGCTCTTAGATTTAGAGGCCATTACCGGAGTCAGTATCATCGTGTGACGACGCGCCACTCACATGCGCCGGGACAACGAGTCTATCATCTATGCCCAGAGTATTGAGCCACAGTCACGACGAAGATGAAACCATCCCCAGTCTAGCCGGGGTGAGCTCCAAGCTCCATACTAATCTCCTAGCATGAGTGTGAGTGTTGTGCATGTAAGGGTAAGAAAAGAATGAGGATAGGACAAGTAAGATGTATGAAATTGCGCGGGGTCCATGACGTATTTGCAAAGATTCTGCTCAGGCATTCGCCTGATAATTATCGTCGAAACAACGGAAAACTACCGATCAGAGCACCAGGATGATAAAAAATTCCGCAGATCGCAGGTGAATCCGCACTAACCATCTCGTCAGTATTCAAATTCCACCACCTTTGGAACTAGAATCTTGAAACCCTCCTGCAGAGTCAGCCGGTTATTCTGACCGTAATGTAAAGTCAACCAGTGAGAGAGAATATGTCGGACAGGTAGAAAGGGACTGATGGCGGGCTGGAGAGGACGGGTTAGCTGGTTAGATGAATAATTGGAGGCATGCACGTATGAATGAATATATCATCGTTTGAATGACTGTATTGATGGATCCTATATATATATATATATATATATATATATATATATATATATATATGTGTGTGTGTGTGTGTGTGTGTATAGACAGACAGAGAATGGCATGGATTATTGGAAACATTGTTCTAAATATATATTTTTCGAACGAATTGGTCTTCATTTCGTAAAGCTTCTCTTCAAATACCCAACATTAACCCCCCTTCCCACCTTTAGCAGCAGCGCGATGACGGGCGCGTGGCCCTTCCACGCGGCCACGTGCAGCGCCGTCCACGGCCCGCCGCCGCCGCCTCCGGGCCCGTCCGCGTCGCCGTCGTCGTCGTCGTCATACGCGGCGGCGGCGGCGCTACGCACGCGCGCCCCGTGCTCCAACAGCTGCGCCACCGCCTCCGTCGCCCCCGAGCGCGCCCCGGCGAACAGCGCCCACTGCAGCGCCTCCGCGTCCGCCGCCGCCCCCACCGCCGCCGCGCGCCGCGCCAGCAGCGTGCGCAGCGACGAGCTGGCGTTCCGCAGGGCGGCCTGGCACAGAAATTAAATAGTCGCTCGATCACGATGAAAAATGTTTGCCACTGGATGTTACCAGTTTATCCTCTTTTAAAAATCGACAATGAAATACAAATTTAAAAATCTATTAGATATCTAACTTATATATATGATAGTGCCCGTAGCACCAAGCTGGCGTTCCGCAGGGCGGCCGGTCCCAGCAAATTTAATACTCGCTCGCTCACGAAGTAAAATATCGAGCACGGGATGTTACTAGTTTGGTAAGAGCACTTGCCATCTTTTATACACCAACAATATAATAACAAATTTAAAATCAAGGAAATAACTAATCAACAAATTATATCGAATAATGTGCATAAATAGCCGAGCAGATGGCCGAGTTGGGTAAGGCAGTTGTTTTGTAGCGGTCTCGGACTAGAAGATCACCGGTTCGAGTTCCACCTCGTCTATGGGTGTATTTAAGTATGTCTGTAAGTGTGGGCCATCCTTTCACCCTTCTATATCATTATTTCATCTTGCATACCCTCAGGTCTAACTGCACTAAGGGATGAAAATCGGATCCAGCTAAATGCTGATTCTCTGATAAAATTATATGTTACTGCCATCTACATAATAGTACTGAGTCTTGGTAAATGCAAGGTCCATGCACACGTGGTCCAAGTCGGACTATTCACGAGCATTAATGAAACTTAGTACTGCAGTGCGTTAGCATTATACTGCGAGACATTAGTACGCGGCGCGCCGGTAGGGCACGCGGCGACGAGCTGGCGTTCCGTCGGGCGGCTTTCAACCTCACATTTGTTACTCTTTCGCTCAAGAAAAACATGGCGGCCACTTTATGTAATCAGTTTGATAAAAATAACAAATTGTATCCTCTTTTACAAATAAAATGTATATTAAGAACTTACATTTCTAAATCGTTTACGTACGGTGACAAATATCGGCCACCGCACGTATTAAGTTTGGTTTGATGATATTTATCTTCTTATGATATACTATAGACATTGCACTTCTCGCATACTAAACTCAGGATATAAGACTTTCTTGCACAAGTGCATTTATGAAGTGGTTCAATACCCTACTTGTCAGCTAATTACTTGTGTCTTTGCGAGTGACGTATGTACCTCGCCTTGCCTGCTCGAGCACCTGCCTGACGTGAAAGCCTTATCAGCTGGAGCACTCGTTTGACGTGAACGTTCCTACGTGTACACCTGCCTGACGCGTAAGCCTCATCCGATAGAGCGTCTTCCTAACATTGAAGCCTCTACTCGAGCGCCCGCCTGACGTGGAATCCCTGCCTGCTCGATCGCTCACTTGACATTCACCCATCCTGCTCGAGCGCCTGCCTAAGGTTGAAGCATCTGCTCGAGCGCCCGCCTGAAAAGAAGCCTTGCCAGATCGAGCCTTGCCTGCAACTGCGCCTGCCTGACGTGTAAGCCTTATCCGATAGAGTGTCTGCCTGACATTGATGCTTCACCTCTAGCGCCTGCCTAACGTTGAAGCTTCTGCTCGAGCGCCTGCCTGCACGGAGGCCTTGCCTGCATGAGCGCCTGCCTGACGTGATCCTGCTGGCGCTGGCGCGCGCCGTCGCCGCCGCTGTCCAGCAGCAGCTCCAAGGCGCGCGCGTGGCCGCGCTGCGCCGCCAGCAGCAGCGGCGTGCGGCCGAAGCGGTCGCGCGCGTGCGCGTCGGCGCCGGCCTGCAGCAGCCGCGCCACCACCTCCACGCTGCTCTCCGACGGCGCCTCCTCGCTGCCATGCAGTCATTGACTATTCAAAGTTGCCCAACGCTTCTACTTACTCGTTATAGGTAATGCATAAAGCCTATTGTATTTCATTGTTATAGTAGCGGTGTTACTGCCCCATTGGTATGTGTATTTCAATAATCAACAAATTTCAGTGCTTCCTCCTACGCAAGTTTCCCCCAGCTGGACACACACACATACATTCGGAATAATCCTAACCTCTGACCGATATTCCCACACTTGCAATGGTGTGGTGCAAGGAAGGGGGATCCTGTCTCGCAACAAGATTTGTCTAACACAAATTTCATATGAATTTGCTGGGGTTTGAACCCAGGTAGCCCGATGTGAGAGGTATGCACCCTGAGAACTAAATAACGAGCTAATTCTGAGGAGAGAGAGAGGGGGGCTATGGGGAGGAGAGAAGATATACAAGGTGAACGAGGGTGAGAAAAAGATAAAGAATGCTGCAACAAGAGTGGATGAAAAAAATAGAAAGAGAAGACGATAAAGGGGCAATGTAAAGAGGTGGTAACAAATGAAGATTGGAGGAAGAAACAGTACAAGAAATACAAGAATGAGGTTGAGAATGAGTGGTTATGGGAAATAAAAGAACTACAATGAGTCAAATAATTAAATTAGAAAAAGTATGCGTAAAAGAAGATGAATATGAAATAATTCAAGAAGAGAGAGGACAGAAAAAAGAAAGAAAAAGAAGAGAAAAATGTTACTTAGAAGAAGAAAGAGAATGTAGAGAATAAGGAAAATAACAAGGCTCTATTGACGTGAAGAATAACTTTAAAATAAATAACGGGGAGGAAAAGGTCGAGGATTAGAAGAAGAACTTGAAAGTTGAGGAAGAAGCAAGGGAAAATGAAAATGATGAGGTCAACAATAAGAAACTGTGGATATGGGGATGAGCGAAAAAAATGTAGAAAGGAGAGGAGGAAGAATAGAAATGTTTACTTCATTTAGTAGTGGTAACGAGTAAGTAAGGAACGGCGGAGAAGAGGACGAGGAGTAGATGAAACTAGTGATAATGGAGAAAGAAGAGGAAGAGCAAGGAAAAGAAATAGATGAAGGATGAGAAAGACGAGAAGAAGGAGAAAAATTAGAAGAATAAAAAGAGAAAAAGTAATAGGTATGCTTACTCTAGACGAATAGTAACAAGTAAGGAACGGGGATAAAGAGGACGAGGAGGAGATAAAGAGCATGAAATGGAGAAGCAAGCAGAAGAGCTGGAAAAGAAACAGGAAAAGGATGACGAAAAGAGAAAAAGAAGAAGAAGTAAGAGAAGAATTGCCGAGAGGGAGAAGAACGACCAAATGGAGAGGAAGAGGAGAAGTAGAGGGAGTGCTTACTCCATGTGGTAGTGGTGGTCCTCGCCGCGCACGGCCAGGTGCAGCGGCGTCTCGTCGTCCCAGTCGAGGGCGCGCACGTCGGCGCCCGCGCGCACCAGCAGCCGCACGGCCTCCGCCGCGCCCGCGCCGCCCCCGCCCCCGCCCCCCGCCGCGCGCCGCCGCCCGCCGCCTCGTGCAGGCCCGTGCGCCAGTAGAGTCGCCGGCTGGCGTCGCTGCCCCGCCTCCAGCAGCGCCATCACCACCTGCGCGCCGCGCGCGACCACGTAGGGGGGTCTCTAAAGGGGGCGCGCTGCCCCGCACCGCAGTGCGCGCCGGCAATGGTAACGGTTAAGCGTTTCGGAACTATTGTTTACCAACCCAGTTGGCGGGTTCAAACTCGATCGCCAGCGTGGATTTGTTAAGGGAAGAAAAAATCCTTCGTACGCCTTTCCTCGGGGGGGAAGTAAAGCCGGCTGTCCCAGCCCCCGTTTTCCAGTTAAAATTTTTTACTTGCATGTAAAAGATCCTCAAGCCTAAATGACGCCTCTGAGCTAAATTTAAATCGCCAGTGTCTCGTCCAAGAAATACCTCCTTTCTCTGGTAGTTGGTGAATGGAGCGAAGCGAGTTTTGCGTGGTCAGACGGAAGAGCAGGCCTAATGGTCTGAATCTCGCCACGTAAAATAAGGCATAAATTCAATTCAATTCACCACAGAGTAACTAGAGCGAGCTGGCATAGACAGAAGCTCGCAGTACCCTGTTCACCTGTGAGCGATTCGCTGAAAATCCGCCTGTCGAGAGTGCTGTTGGCGGGTCCTCTCGCGATTACATGCCCGTTCACTGGAGAGCTATAATGCTCGCGATGGAGATGCGAGAGTGAAGATGAAGGCTAATAAGAGAGCGGCGGCGTTCGTTACTTAATACGCTTCTTTGCAAAAGAAGAAAAGTATGAGGGTGGATTGAAGGTCGACTACTACGAGCGCTTGCTCGGCACTTGTCAAAGAATTTGAAAGAGAGGATGCGAAACGTTTTAGACAATTCGGTAGCAACGCTCATTGTTTAACCTAACTTCAAAATTTCAAGAACACACACAATAGTTTCTAATAGTACACTACAAATGCTATCGAAAGATGAATTTGTCCGTGCGAATCCTCAGCGTATCCACTAGCCAAAGGCTGACAGGATTTCAATTGACTCATTGATCGACTGTGTGTTTCTATGCTGTGTGGGCTATGGACATGAACTCATGTCCCTGCAGTCCCTCTCACCGAGGGGTTCTAGGTTCGAGTCTCGACGGTGAGAGATTCTTTGCCACTGGGTTGTTAGCTAAGGTCGAGTTCAGTCGCTGCGTGAAGGAGAAGTCTAGCGGCCTCTTTCTCCGATCGGTTTTTCCAGGTGAATGCCGGAGCAGTACTCTAACAAACGAGTCACGGATTGGATGCGATCTGACTATCCTCTTGCATGTCCTATATTTACCCCTTACAGATATATTTACAGCAACATACACTACACTACCACACGTGTCGGGAGACGATCGGGAGCTTAAAGTTCGTCCCGTCTGGGGCGGTGCCCCGCTCGTGAGAGAGGTCCCGCTACTCAACGGAAGGTTGGCGCCGAAACTCGCCATTCAACGGCGGAAAGATCACCGCCACATTCCAGCAAAAACGCTACACTTCCGGAACTAATGATCTGGGATATTGGCGTGTCGGAAATCACTAATAAACCAACCAACCACTTTACCTTGTCGGGAAACCAATGTACGTCAAACAGGGCGACATTGCAAGAGATAGTGATAAAGTCATGGAGTTCTTGGACATAATTTGCCATGTGATGATTGCCAGCAACAGCCAATGAGTAGTTGTCAAAAAGATCTCTCATTACTAACGGCTTGCACGGTCATTAATATTGTTGGCTAAATAAATGTTTTATTCCTGGAAGTTTTTTTAAAGTCTTCAAAATAAATAATCTCAAATATTTGGAGAACAGTATATATAAATTTGTGACGCGGCGTCTAGACCCAATTCAACGTCCAATCGTTCACTTGTTTTGGAATATAACAATTACGTTGTCAGCACATGCATGCGTTAGAATCGTGTTACAAATACAGTTTGTCAGAAACAATGTATATCACACTCTCGCCATTTATTCACGTGCTTTTTTTAGAGTTCCGCATAAACACACCGCCAGCTGCCCCTGTCTGCACACGTTTAGTGCGATGGTGACAGCATTCAAAATATATACATTTTGGGACTTGCTAAAATTTTCAATTATGTATGACGAATGACGAACATTTGACTCTAGACGAAAAGAACACTCTGCCCCTCGTACAAACAATTTGTCCTTTAACAACTTGTATTGGCTCGTGTTTTAACAAACATATAGGAAAGTGGCATCTTTGAGGACTTAAACTTACTTTAAATCGAATCGTCTTGTGCCTGATCAGTCAGTGATGCGGTTCTTGCAGCGGTACTGAGAAGTACTGTAGTTTAAATATAGAATATGATTTTGCGCATTTTTCCTCTGTCTTCACGGTTGTGGTTATTGAGCAAAATAAATCTCTTTAGCGCGACAGACTCAAAAATGCACGAGCTTAGATTGGATTTGCCTCAATGAGGGTTTATAATTGTTCATTAAAAGTTAAGCGCCAAAATTTAAATGGATGCGAATAAAGAATGTAGTAACAGGTTGTAGTACTCCACCATTGAATGTTGAGACCCGGTTCCGACATACACGTAGGTGAACGGGGTTTTCTCCTGTCAGGTATCTACCCCAATGGTGTGTTAGTATATTTCTTGTAAATGTGTGTGTACGAAAGAGGATAGATTAAAACATGGAAGAGAAAGGAAATATCGCGCGCGGTCCCAGACCCTTTTGTGACAGCTTCGCTCCGACATTCCGCTGGCGTTGATCGGAGAAACCACATGAAAAGACTAGACTCGGTTAGAGATAAGAGCTAAATTGCGAAAACAAATTGTTTTTATTATTAGCTGACTTACATCTTTCAATTAAGATTGCCGAAACACTCGTTGATACTTCTTTCACAATTGTACTTAGTGAAGTATAAAATGGGTTAAATGTTCTGGTGCTGTAAAAAAATGTTCAAATATTACATTTCTCCTTCATTCGTCACTTTTAGTTTTAACTGTTCATTGATGTGAAATCTATACTAATAGTATATAAAGTTACAAGGGCGTTGCGTTAAAGCGCGATTATCTCGTAATGTAGTGGACTAATAGCGATGAAACGTACGTGCTACCTTCCTTTGAAAGTCTGGAGTGCTATAGGTTATGATTTACAACCATAAATCTTAATATAAAAACAAAATAATTAACTTTCTGGACTTTTTCGCCTTGCATTGCATCAGAGGTTCAAAAGTGCATCAACGTGCGCAATGTTTATCTGCGCCCCACAAAAGGATGACGACTGTGTTCTTTGATTGAGTTCATCAATTTGCAGAATTGAATATGTCAGTAGAATGGGTGAAGATTGATTTTACTGTTTTTTGTCTAATGCGAACTATATTTTTCTTCAATCTATTTATAATGGTAACAAGGATATGTATTTTAATTGGATCTAGGCGTGAATGTGTTATGCGCACAAAAGATAAGTATATTTACTTCTATAAGAAATATTTGGAAAATGGTATTTTGTAAAAAAAAGGTAGGAACCTGTACGATAGTGCAGTACAATAGATGCTTTGGTGCACTCACTATTCGACCCTAGCTAGGGAGGTAGGTTGAATTCATGCGCCTCCTGGAAGTGAATTCTAGCGTCCGGTTGTTGCGTACGGTAGTTTTCCGAGGTTTCTCCGACCAACGCCAGAAATGCCGGAACAGTACACTAACAAACGAGCTACGAACCGCGAGCAATATTTTCTGCCTTTTCTTTGTCATTTCTTCAAACACACACACACACACACACACACACACACACACACTACATACAGTTCATATATATGTTCCTATACACCCCGTAACTTAAAGCTTCTCCCGTCGGGGAGAGTTTCTTGGCTGGTGGGATATATCTGTTCAGATAAAAACCTTGCCGTCGACGTATAGGTCAGTGCCGGAACTCGCTATCTAGCGGACGAAAATCACCGCCGCTTCTCGCGATAAAAACATGCACTACACTTATTAAACAAACGACATTAGCGTTTGACATATCCGGAAATTCTAATAAATCAATCATTTAGTTAGTACTAGTAAGGCAAATATCTATGTTCAGCGTGGTGGGCGCGCGTACGCTAAACAATGAACCAGTCGGTGAGTTCTAGTAGGGTAAATATCCGTGTCCAATTCGATTGGCGCGCATACCTCGGCCGCGCCGCCGGCCGCCGCCTCCATGAGCGCCGTGCGGTTGCCCGCGCCCGCCGCGTCCACGCCCACCCCCGCCGCCAGCAGCCCGCGCACCTGCGCACGCACAGCGAGCGATTGGCGGAGGCAGAAAGCGGGCGATATGTTCGGGGCGGCGCCGTCTCGGGGCTCGCCGCTTCCAGATATGCAACCTCCGGGAGCGGAGGCGAAGGGCGAGTCACCTGCGTGACGTCATCATTGGTACAAAAGGCGGCGGCAAGGGCAGTCAAGCGTCCACCTCAGCGCGGTCTAGTGAATCAGGCAGACAACACCAGTCAGTCAGGCAGGCAGACAGAGAGACAGACAGACACAGACACAGACAAGAGAAAGACAAGAACAGACAGACATAGACAGAACAGACGACACAGACAGACAGACATGACACAGACAGACCACAGACAGACAGCAGACAGACACAGACAACAAGATCAGACAGACAGACACAGACAACACAGACGACCAGACAGACACAGACAGACACAGAAGAACAGACAGACACAGACAGAAAAGACAGACCAGACAGACACAGACCAGACCAGACAGACACACGAACCAGACAGACAACATGACAAGACAGACAGACACCAGACAAGAAACACAGCCAGACGCACAGACACAAGACGGCAGCAACAGCAAACGGACAGGAACACGGCAGAACACAGACACGACAGCAGCACAGGCAGAGCGCAGTTTTAACGCGTGCCAGCGATAGTCGGGCAATGCGTCCTGACATGGTCATAAAGGGAGCGACAGCGCGTCCGTGAGCGGTCGCAGGCGGAGGGGACCGCGCGAGCCAACGAACGTCCGCGAGGGCGCACCGGCGAACCACCGAGGGAGACGACTCCGCGGAGGAGAAGACGCAGGTCGCTGCCTTTGGAGGCAACCCCAGGGGACGCACCCAGGGTCGTGGGGCGCAGCACAGAAGCAGGGCACGGAGGGCGCATTCGCGCTACAAGCACTCTCCATAGTGTGTGTGACATTGTTGACTCAGAAGATTTCAAATTGTAAGGATATTTTTGGGTTACTAAACAATGTATAAGTTGACATACCGCCTTCATTCACCAAATACATCAGCGAGTGAGAGAGAGGGTGGGAATTGCGCATGTGGCTGAGGATGAGATTGATGATCGGTTGTGTGGCTGAAGTGGGTTTTTAAACCTGAGTTTAAGGATATGGTTTAATATTATTATGAACATGTGTTTGGTTTCTTGACAGCTTTGATTGATAGTATGTAATTTTCTTCAGTTTCGGTCAGTAAAAAAGGCAAAATTGCCGACGTTTTGGCTTTTATGAAGCCTTTATCATGGCTGGAAACAAAAGAAGTTTTCTTATTCACAATGTAAATCATCTAATACAAGCCTATAACACAATTTTGAATTTTTAGGTATAAATATTTTGTACAATTACGTACCATTTTTACTCCGGATCGCATGTACCTATTCACCATTCTCGCTACTATCCCTTCCCACATGTTCCTTCCTCTAACTTCCTCTTTCCATTTGCAGACATTACGTTCATATAGCAAGCCACCTTGACACTGAAATCACCTTAGGCTTACATGTCCTCTCCTTAGCATATCGCATAGTCTAGGCTGCCAGCTACGTCATAACACTTCATTTTCTATACAAAATATTGTTGTATGTTTTGACAACTTTTTAATATTGCCAAGTCCACCTTCACTAATACGTTCTATCGGCAGAATCCATGTTTTGTGGATCCGTGATACCCAAAAATTGGTTTACGCCAAGGCGTCTCTTTAACTGTTTTTATTTCCGACTGTTCGTCTCTTCGCCTGTCCGAGTGTCTGTACATCCGTCCATTTTTCCGTCTCTGTTCGTCCGTGAAGACCCAAACACTATTTCAAAATTTTCTAAAAATTGCTTCAAACTTTCAGCATTTTTCTCTGAATGTGTAAAGAACGCTTATGAAAATAGCGCTGGTTTCATTTGAATGAATTTTCGAAATTCGCAAAAATTCTAAATATCGTGAGGAAGTATTTTTTTAAGCCGCTATTGATAAATGAGAACATAGTTTCAATTCCGGATACAGGGGGAAATCGATCAATTGCATCCCGTGGTCAGATATCCAATATACCGGCATACCTGCTAATCTCCGTTCACTTTTGGCTATCTGAGAAGTCAAAGATCGTTTGCATTCCTGCTAGTGTTCTAGGATGGGGATAGAGGCGTTGATTCACAGCCACCGCCAATCGCCACCACCCGCGGGATAGGAAGGATTCATGACTCACAGCGCAGTGGTCTCTAGTGTTCAGAATGAACACAACACATTAAGAGCCAAGCTCAGTGGCATGACCGAGTGGTGTAGTGTGAAGGCTGCCATTTAGAACTGTGTTCTGCTGGCGGTGATGCGGAGGCGTGTCTGCGCTGCTGGTGCCAGGAGTTCACCACCATGTGCCATAACAGCGCGACTTCGCCGCTCGTGTGAATTCCACTTCCTAATCAACCAATGCTTTGCCAGCAGTAGCACCACTCGGAAGCGCTACTGAGTGACTCCGTGTGAAGGGTCCTTAAGCGCCACAGCATTGCGGCAACACCGCCAGTGGAAATATTTCCATTTATACAAATGTTTTGCCAACCGACGTGCCACTAGGAGGCGCTTGTGAGTGGCGTCGTGTGATGGGACCTTGGGCCCCCTCACTGACGGCACTCAGCAGCGCTTTCGAGAAGGAGCAGAACATTTCCCAGACATGCACCTTCGGCCGCCGCATCCTACAACTGACCGCGGAAGGATATTTCGTGAGTCACAGCGGTGTCGCCGCAGGTGGTCGGGCTGTGAACAAAAAAGGAGCAGGTGAACGGCAGCTTTGCACCGCTACCTAGTGTTCCATTCATTTTAAACACATTCATTTTAAACCAATGCTTTTCTACCAGCTGCACCACTCGGATGCGCTGCCGAGAGAGTGTGTGAAGGGCTTTTAACCGCCTTCGCAGCGCCACTACCCTACTTCCGTGAATACCTCCATTTAAACCAATGATTTATCAGCAGCATTGTCCTTGGAATGCCCTGTTAACATTGCGACAACACCGCTCGTGTGAATACCACCAATCAAAGCAACGCTTTGCCAGCATACGCACTACTCGGAATCACTACTGAGTGACTCCGTGTGAAGAACCCCTTAATCAATACCGCTACGCAACTCCATCAGTCGTGTGATGTCTGTATTTAAACCAATTCTTTGGTAGCAGACGTGTCATTCGCATGCGCTACTGAGTGAATCCGGGAGAAGCGGCCTTAGCCACCGCTGTCTCACTCGTGTGAATACCTCCATTGAAGCCAACGCTTTACCAGAAGCAGCCCCACCCGGCAGCGCTTCCCTCGGAGGCACCCCTACCGCGTCCACGTGTCCCTCGCGGGCGGCGCGGAGCAGCGCTTGCGCGTCGCCGGCCGTGCCCGAGGGCGGCTGCGCGGGCGCGTGCAGCGAGGCGTGGATGGCGAGGGGCGCGCGCTGCGGGCGCGGCGGCGGCGCGGGCGGCGCGGGCGGGGCCGTGGGCGCCTCGCCCGCCGGGGAACGCGACGGCGGCGGAGGCGGCGACTGGACCTCGTCCTCCCACTCGGAGCGCGAATCCTCCGTGTCCGCGTCGCTCATTCTGTGGCTGCTCGGGATCCTGCAAGTGCAAGGAATCTGCATAGCAGTCAAATAAAAGGTTTCTAATGTTTTCATCATTTAATTTTATCCCGCTTCTAAGGGGACCGGTGATAATGCGGGCGTGCTCAGTTTTTATTAATTTTCCGCACACTCCGTTTTTACACTGTTTTAGCGATGTTACAGCCGGATGCCATTCTTGACGTCAACCACAGGGGTCACTGAGGCACATTGCACAAAGACAACACGAACAATCACGAAACACACACAACCATGCCCGTGGCGGGATTCGACCCGTGACCGCCACGGCACTACTTTCCTCGCGATCTCGGCTACCAGATTCGGCGAAAAGGTAGCTATTATTATGCTTATTTTTATTGATACATTATTGCTTGTTGTTTCGTTCGTTACGGAGATCAATAAACACTGAATAACTTACCTGGATCGAAAGGATAATGCTAATGCGGGAAATGTGGAAACAATTGAATCATGCTACACGTTATTTTATGGTGGGAAATATGAAAAGAAAATCGAGTCAACTGAACATATAATTAATCAGTAAATAAAGCTCCTCTGATCTTGGGTGAGCAGAACGTGAGGCCTTCCGCGACAACATATACACGAGAGGCAAGGGCCAAACAACCATGACCCAGGCGAGACTGGAACCCGCTAGCTTTCGGATCGAACTGCTGTGTTGATACAAGCTCTTAGACACCTCAGTCATTCAGGTCGTCATAATTTTATTTTACAACAGATAATTTACCATAATCTGATTTTATTTGCTAAAACCTCATTTTGTATCAAGTAATTTGATATATTTTTATCTTCTTTTGATAATCTTGTTTTTGCATCAAAAATATCCCAATTAGTGAACCTGATAACAATATTACCTCCTCACAGGAACTCGATGGAAATCGTTGATTAAACATCAAACGGGTTGCTGAATAAAACAACCGGTGTGGCGTTGCATGCGTTTTCAACGATTTCATGGCACGTTAATTGAAGCTAAAGAAAATATGAGATAAGGACGAGAAGGAGGAAAACAATGAACATGAGAACAGTAAAAAAGAATGAAGATGAAAAATAAAGAGAATCAATACGAAATGAAAGCAGTAAATAAAGAAGGAAAAGAAAAATCTTTTGATTTAGAACAACGCTGAGTGTTCTGTATGTGCATTCGTGTACTCGCGAGTGGTGCTTCAGAACAGCGGAACTTCAAGAAATAATGTTTTTACTAGAAAACAGATTTTAAAGAAATTATTAGTATTCAGCATTTTCACCTAAAACCTCAAAATTAATTACAAACACTAGTTGCAACTTAAACAATACCAAAGAATGTGCTGTACACATAGTTCCAAAATGCTTACTTCAGCTTTAATACATGAAAGGTATATTTCATCATCGTGTCTTACAACGCCTATTCGCTCATTAATAATACCATTTTTGATTTCTTAATATTATCTTGAGCAACGATCATGGTCAGCGTACTAGCTTCTCGTGATGTGTTCCCGGGTTCTATTTGCGGTAGAGGCAAAAATAGAGTGGAAGCTTTCTTTGAAAATCGTCTCAGGTTCTGTAACTATGTCAATGAATAGCTCAGGCAGCAGTTTGCTAGTTAAGGTTAAGGGAATACGTCATGTTCGTCACATATCTCTCTTGCCTCCCCCCCCCCAAAGCGTAAGATTTAAATTAGGCTCGGTACGGAAAAGGTACCTTTAGGTATCAGGCAAAGTCGAAATTACCGTTACGTTTTATCTTTACTGTTTAGAACCTTTTTCCATAGGCTGATCACCTCAAGAAAAGATAAGTTTGTCTCTTATGTTCTCGAAGCATTGCAAGAACTATCAGACATTTTCAACGTTCGTGAATGTTGCAAATTATACTACAGTTTATTCGGTAAAGTTTACTAAATACTCTCCAATTGGGTATTTTTACTAACTGTGATCAGAGATATGTACCATAAACTTTTATCAATCATTCTACTTATTTAAATCCTTCAGTAGTCTAATTTTGGAAATGAATCATTTCAAGCGCCGGGAGAAGAAATAAAATAAGTGCAATTATCTGAGATTGTAGATGCAAATACTATTTTTATATTCATATGCATTCTATTTTTATATTATATTCTAATTCTCAATGCAAAGGCTAGTAATGTTTGGTCAACCATGCCAAAACAAGTCAAATTATTTGACACGACAATTTTGGGTGTAAATTAATACCCATGTATATTACGTTGACAATTGCTTTAATTTTCTATTGTGTGATTTTTGCAACGAAACAAAAGTTTAATTTTAGTAACTGCGAAAATGTGCTGAGATAAAAGTGACAAAGAAGGACGATTGCCACAGAATGACGCTCGCTTAACATTCCAACTTTCTACAGGTATAGGTCGCCAAGGATATCAACTCTCTAGTGCCTCTGACTGAGAGATCCTAAGGTTTGAGACCCGACGCTGGCAGGATGTTCGGTTCCAGCTAGATAGCTAGGTTCACCGCCACTTGGAGGAAAATTCTAGCGGCCGATTGCTCTCAACAACAGGTATCCGTAGTTTGGCTGATCAACTGCAAGCGAATGTCGAAGTAATACCCTAGTAAACGGGGTCAAGGGCCGCGCGCGATCTTTCCTTCCCATTTCCTGTCCCATCATTACTTCTTACACACATTTACACTTACATGCACTATACTACCACACAAGTCGGATGATCAGTCGAGAGCTTATCCCGGCTGGCGTGACGTCCAACTCGTAAGAGATACCTCGAGGGGGAAAATCTCTCGAACCGATGCGTAGGTCAGGGTAGGATCTACCGGGATCTAACGATCACCGCCACCTCTCGTGATACGATAATTTACACTTACGAGACTAATGAGTATAGAAAGTGACGCACCCCAAACACGAAATAATCAATCAATCCAAGTACTTTTTTGGTTCACCGTTCGCTCTAGTGCATCCAGCTGGGAACTGCAAACGCGGCTGAAAGCTATCGCCTATTTGCGTTTGTTTCACTTTCCCCTTTCAAAGTGCGTAAATTCAATTTGCATTCGAAGTACATGAGACGACCTGGGGATAATGAGATATACGTTGCACCGTAAAGCCGACGGGACAGGTGCGCTAGGTTTGCATGAACGTCCAAGAGAGACTCTTCGAAGAACGGGTAAACAAGCACCTCGACGCATTCATTGCATTTGGGGATGTGCCGCCTGCGCCAACAAAATAAACGAACAAACGAATGGATTCATTTAAAGAATCAACTTACTGTTTAAATGTTGCGTGAAAACTTCACATTTGAATTGTCTTTTTCCATGGACAGCTTTATATGAATTATTAAATAATATAGCGTAAAATTTTAACAAAACTTAAAAAACAATTACAAAGTAGGGAACAATATTCTGCTATAACTATGTTGCAGTAATAAATAGATTGATAGTTTTATTTTCCATTTATTTTTCCTTCTCTTTTTCATTGGCAACATCCCTATGAGACCCGGGCTTCCTCAAGTACTCGTATTTGTCTCTATTTTGGGTATTTGTGTGTTCCTTTCAATTGTGAACACGCGTAAACTTGAGGCCACGTATAATCTAATTTAATAATTATTTTAATTACGCAAGTTCTTGCATTTTTATGTCATGATACTGTTTTTCTTCATAATATCATTTTATTGTCCTGACTAAGATATTTTCTTTATAATATACCATAAGCAATATTATTGTTTTATGAATTCAACCAGATATTCTACAACAGAAAACAGAAATAAAAATAACAAAAAGAATTTAAAAATGCAACTATTTTTAAAATATCTATGAATTTGAATCGAAAGATTTTAATATTAAACATTATTTCAATAATTTTTATATTTGTAAAAGAAAATTCTTGGTTTCTAGTTCTCTTTCGCCTATTAAAATATTTCCCTAATGCTCTGACATACCTAGAATTTCCTTTAAGTTATTGAACCAGTGAACATCATTGAAGAATGAATCTTAAGAAATATTTTTATCTTTGATTAGCGGTGTTCAAATCTGTGAAGAATTTTTGTGAATATATACGATTTTGGTTCCTTTTGTAATATAGTGTGCCTTACTGTAACCTGTGATACATTTAAATGACGTGTTTGATCTTATTTATGCTGCCAAATATTTTGGGGAAATGAACAAAACTTATTAAACAATAAATGCCCGAACTCTTTTTCTCTGTCTGTCTGTTTGTCTCTCTCTGTTTCTCTGTGTCTCTATCATACTTTCATGATCTCAATAGTATTCAAGCAAAATTACACTTTATCTTCCCCATTAAGCGCGTTAATAGTGTAAACATAACTTTCCACATGTTAAGCACGGGACAAAAAACAAAACGGTCCGCTAATACCAGCTGTATCCAAAATTACAAACCCCCTTTGCTTCGTAGGGGAAAGGGCAATTTTCAACAATTAGCACTCGGCAAAAGAAAACTTAATAAACACGTCTCCGATCTTTCGCACCTACCTTGCTATTGCGTGTTCGTTAAATACATTTCGCTCCGTTAAATGCCGCAAATTTACTCGAGGTGAAATTTGCTCTTCTCTCAAAGGCCGAGGAGTGGTCCACTTGTATCAGGAAACCGAGCGCAAAAGGAACTCGGCCACGGAGGAACATGACTTATTCATGCGAGCAATCGAGTTACGCAAAATGTATGCAACGGCGCCCGGGTCGAAGGAGAAACACGCTTAAGAGGCTCATAATGAATATTGAAGGCCGCAACATGGAGTGTGTGTGTGTGAGAGAGAGTGAGTGAGAAAGAGAGAGAGGGGGAGTAATTGCAAGAGAGTGCTCAAAGAATGAGTAAGAGAGTGTTTGCTAGAAAGAGTGAGAAAGAGAGAGAGAGAGAAAAAGAAAGAGAGAGAGGGGGAGACAGGAAGAGAGAGACAAAGTTTTAGATTAAAAGGTTGACAATAGAAGAACGGTGTTTTAACTTTCAAAGAACTATGTTGCAATTTGATGAGAGAAGTTTAGATGGAATATTACCTCTTTATGACATCGTCGGTAAGAGAGGTTTAGTAATCTGGCGATGAGAAGGCCGTCCAATCAAAGTGGTTGAATATAATGAATGGTTAAATAGAATAGATAGGTAGACACCTGACCTATATGTAAAAGAAAGACAAAGAATTTCATGAAAGGAATATTAGCTAAATTAGAAAAATTGTAAATAAAACGTCTTCTACTTGTAAGTCAATGCAAAAACTATTCATGACATCGATGAGAGGTCATCGCCTTTTCAGTGTAACAGGCAGTACTGCTTACCAGTATAATTATAGTTGTCTACGAATACAGCTAATGAATCAATTAGTTATACGTGTTTGCTTTTGTGCGAAGTACCGACAAACACATAACACGAACACAAAAGTAGGCATTTGCATAAAATAAGGCTACAATAATCATCACATTTTATTGGAACAAATTGTGGTGCTGAAGAATGAAAAAGAAAATACAAATATTTTATTTTTCCAAGCAGTAACAAAACTACTACAACAATTTCAGTAGCTAATGTAAACATTTGTTTCGCCTTTAAAAGTTACATATAATGAAAAAGAAATCAAAATGTAACAAAATGTAACAACGAAAATTATCTTCCAGTTCAGAAATATCCATTACAGTTTTATTTTCAGCTATTGGTCCATCAACAACAATGAAATACCATTTCTATCCAGCAGTTTTATGAACTTTCTTTATTATTCTCCTGAATGTTCAGCCAATATACTTGCTACATTAGATCGCTTGGCCAAAGGACAAAGGGTAAAGGTAGGTCCATTTCAAAAGTAAACTGCCCCAAGGTTTGTTAAAGAAAATGGTTTTCAAAGGGTCAAAGCAGGAACTTCATCAAATATAAAATATTTTTGTGGACTATTTTTGACTGTATGAACCTTCTTCCCATTCATTCTTTCCTGAATAATGATTCGCTTTACATTTCCGATGTTCTGTACACTCTGCCTCATACTAATCAAAGTGTGTCCTTGAAATCCTAATCTTATAAGAAGTGAAATAAGTTGTTGTGAATACTTTACAGGCAGACTGAAGCCACGGCATGAGCAGTCACGTGATCGTAAATCTTAGCATTTTATTGGTTACACGGACATGTTCCTTTTTGCTTGCAGTAACACTGATGACATATTGTATTTTGCCTGTACCTCGTATGTTTGCAAGTAAAATTATTAGAGACATATTTACTTAAGCTACTCCATATCAAGTAGAAGATGCAGTTGATGGTTATTGGTATTACTGCAGAGCTATTTAATTTTTCCCCCGAAGGATATGTTTGATTTTACATGAACTCTCCATTTTATAAATGTACATAACTCGGTTATCTGACTATCTGTTATTTCCCACTACATGGACATTGGCAAACATAATTATTTTTTATTCATCCATTTTCTCAAAGAGTCTAGCATTTACTCTAAGTCACGTAAACCTCGACTTATAAAAAAGATTTAACAAACTTCTTTCTGAAACCCATTGTTTCCAAATTAATTTTTATTTCATATTAGAACTTTCGCAGAAGGTAACGTTCGTTAACACATAATCTCCCTTAACGATTCTTTTTTCCATAACTGTCAACGTTTCTTCCTAGAAGGTCTACTTCACGAGTTTCCTGTAACACTCATTAAAATTTAGAGCTTGATTAAATTCTCATTTGAGTGGAAAGTTTTCGGGTAAATTTCTTTGCTAATATTATTTTTAAATGGTTTTTCTCGCACACATAAACTGCTAACCAGTTATTCTTTGGTAGGGAAAAGCTAGTCAAAGTTATCTTATAAGATATAAAGACAAAGATATCTAATAATATTATTAACTATAAAAGTGTCGGACGTTGTTCGGGCTTTCTTGGTATCCTAGCCTTATTAAAGAGACAAACCATCACTTTTATGTAAACTACAGTATATAATTTTCAATGTAAATGGTACATTTTTAATAAAATATTGCAGTTTTCTTTTCTTTATTTTTCAGTACCTTACAATGAAATTAAGAAAATATCTGACGCTATGAGCCTCCAGTGAACCTATTAGGTACCATTTCGGCTGCAACACTACTGACCTCTGGCGGAACATATTACCCAAACCAGTTCAACCGTGCCATTAGTGGCCTCTGGCGGAATATATTAGAAACTTATCTGCTCTTAGCGAGAGGCGAAAAATAAAGATCGTGGCGCATCTCCCAACATGTTATTTAAATTATTTATGTGTTGTATAAATCTTTACTCAATATTGCAAGGACACTGCAACAATCCCAAAGAAGAGCCTGTAAAATTTTTGTATCTCTTCATACACTATTATTTGTGGTTCGATGTCAGTGACATGTCGCTCAAATCACTTTTGTTAGTATAGAATATATGTACATGTTATCCAGATCACCTATCGAATCGATCTCTAGGTTCATGTTGGACATTGAAAAGTTCCAATAAAAAAAATAGTTGATTGTTTTTAATTTGTTTACGCCTAGAAAATATTTTATTTTGCAATCCCTTTGTACAAGCTTTACGAATTCCTTACCCCAACTTCTGTAAATTTCAAAATAAAGAAATGGGATTTTCATAGAAAGACAGAGAGAGGTATGAAGAGAGACTCAGGAAGGGAGGAGGGGAGATGGGGGAGGGTAAGAGGGGAAGAGTGGGAGAGGCGAATGGGGGAGAG
>BOPP01000172.1:437157-454117 GCA_017312745.1 Gryllus bimaculatus
AGGGGGAGAGGGGGAGAGGGGGAGAGGAGGAGAGGGAAGAGAGAGTTTGGTACGAGTAAATATATTGTAGATAGGAATTGCGGAACGTAAATGTCGGGAGGTTAAACTGCTAATGTGACGTAAGACGCAAGAGCTTAGCTATTAAATATTTCATGTGCTGTGGAGTTTTGTACACTAAATTCATTCTACGATATGTTCAAGTAAGTTGTTCCATTTATAAGGCCGTAAACTACAAAATGCGTCTGCTACTGCAAAATTACAAGGATGCGACTTTTCATTATTTTACAGCCGATGACTTTTGTAGCCGTTATACTTATTTAGCCGTAGCCTAGAAATAAGGCCTTTTTGCACCTTCTATTACATTTCTGGATGTTTGGATCCGCTTGATACAACACTCCATAGAAGTGGTTTTCGTAATAGCATGGACTGTTGAGAATAGAAACATACGAAGTCTTAAGCTAAATAGTAGATGGATTGAAACTCTCTAAAATTAAATTTTCTATTTTGTATTTTTTCAATTTTATTGTAGAAGTTTAAATCAGTCATTTTCTTAACAACTGCTAAGTTATATTAGAATTTTTACCCACACACTGTAACTCTTTGTTATAACGTACAATTCAGAGCTCTGGTGGAAGGGATTCAAAGTTCCTGGGGGAGAGTAAAACAATTATTACAAAGGTAGGAAAGTTCTCACGTATCCAACTTGTGCAATGTTTAACCTAGTGACAAAGGTCAGCCCATGATGTCTGCTATTCTACCCAAAATCCACCTGACCACCTGGGCGATGCCATCTCCAGCAACACCGCTCTAACCGCAAGGAAAGCACAACTCGGAACTTCACGGAATTTCAAATTGGATTCGAAAGCCACAAACGAGTTCTGTCGTTTCCTAATAAAACGATGACGCAAGAATCGCGAAAATATTATTTTCTATCTCACTCCCGCTCTCTTTCAGCCCGTCACCCAAACTTTTTCCAGTAAACGCATTTCCGAATATTTCTCGAGCATTGGAAAATCAGATAAAAATCTATTCACGCAATCCACCGCAGATGAAAAAAAAACCGCGACACATCTTAACGCTAGATTCACGTAAAAATGAAGGGAAAAAAATAAAGAAAAAAAGTAAAAATGACATCGTGGGCCGCTGCTGCGTCGCTTTGCGGGAATCCATAAACATTGCTAACAAGTTTATCCCGACTTGGTAGTCGAGTTTAAGCGCGTTGCTTTCTCCGTGTCTCCGAACACTCCAACAGATCTCGCCGTTGCCTCTGCAGCTACGTGGACCGGGAGGTCGTAGGTTTGCAATCAAAACCAGCTGAAAGATTACCAACACTAACTAAATACTAACTAGCGCAGTTTCAATTACTATCTGGAGATGCATTCTGGTAGCTTGTTCTTTGATCGGTAATTTTCTCCGGGAGAATGTCAGAGAAGTACTGTACAGTCCGATTAATTGATTACGAGCTCTTAAACTGTTATTGTCATCAGCTCCGTTATTGTAATGCATGTTTTCATCACGGCAAGTAGCGGTGATCTCTCCCCTCTGAATGGCGAGATCCGCCACACAACTACACGACGGCTTGAGAAAGATGAAGGAAAGCTCGCGCGAGCTCCGTGACCCGCATGTACGTGCACTACTCCGGCATTCGGCTGGTGTTAATCGGAGAGCTAGCCTAGAGAGGAGGGTAGTACCCAATGCAACGTTCATGGCGATGGGCATATTCTCCCTGACAGTGGTTATTGCGGGGGTAGAGTCAGCACCGATGATACCGTGATACTGCTGACGACGGTGATGGCTATGGTGGAGGTGGGGCTAAGTGTCAGTGATGAAGGGTGGCTTTGCGGACGGGCAGGCATAGAGATTAGATTTTTTAATAATTCTGCAATTAAGTGTGAGAACTTGGTGGCAGAATACACTAACTTAACATTACAGATACCTAACAACTATATAAAATCTACAAAATTTACAAAATCACGTGAACATTTCACCGTGCACTCTTTCATAGAACTCCACTTCACCACACTTCACTTCACCGCACTGCGATACAGTGAGCTGTAATGTCTTTCTTACTCACTCGTTTCTCTCAGTTTCACAACGTCACTGCACTTCACGCCACTGCACATAATAATAATAATAATAATAATAATAATAATAATAATAATAATAATAATAATAATAATAACAATAATAATAATAATAATAGTAATAATAATAATGATAATAATAACATTAATAGTAACAACAATAATAATAATACTTAATTACAAAGAAGACATAGCTAATTACACTGTATTTTATTAAATATATTTATAACACATATCTACATTCACGATGAAGGGAATATCTACATCAGCGTTGATGGCGATTGGGTTGATTGCGCCCATAGTGATCATGCTGGTGATAGAGGCAGAACGAGTGGCGTCGGGGGTAATAGGTTCGTGACCGGCGTCGGGGGCTGCGCGGAGAACACAATGCTCGCCACCCGCATCGCACGGGCGCCGCAACTCCCCCACCTCGGACCGCCCGCTCTTCAAAGCATTTCCCCCCGGCCGGTCCTCAGTCCTCGTTTGGCGCCCTCACGCGTCCTCACCCTCCGTCCTCTTCACGGGCCCTCTTCCCCCTCCCCTCCACCCATCTCAGCTCTCGACGGGGCGTCAACGACCGAACCCCGCTTTTTTATATTTTATTTCTCAGATTTCTCGCGCTCTCGCATTTTTCTCTCGTCGTTTCGCGCCCGAGCGCGTCGCCCGGCCGGTGCGCAGGTCGCCTCACTCACAGATTCACGCAAAAACACGCGGTTTCTGAGAGAGAGGGCGTTGCCATCAGAACGAGCGGTGCAGGAGGGGGGATTGGGAGCGGGCAACAGGCTAGACGAATGATGATGATGATGGTCATGATTTTTTTTATTCCGTTATCCTTTTATTATTATAAATATCATTATTATTAATATTAATCACAATTAATTAATAATTAATATTACAATAATAACACCACCACCAACAACAACATCAACAACAACAACAATAATAATAATAGTAATAATAATAATAATTATAATAATAATAATAATAATAATAATAATATATAATATAAAATAATATATAAGTATAAATTAATATATAATAATACTAAATGATTAATAATTAAATAAACAAACATTGATTCCAAAGATTTGGAACTAATTTTAGCAAAATGATTCGCACTTTTAATAATTGCAAGATTTTAATTAATTTTGGTGTTTTATCTTACTTCCCATTCCAAAGAATTATCATAGATTCATACATAAACACACAAGTAATAACTATACGTAAAAATGACTTGCATAAAAATATACACACTGTTATTACACAATTTCAACAAAATTGCAGTAACCACACAGTAAAACGTTTTTGGCTTTTATATATTTTTCTAGAAGTTGATGGTATTTCATACGTGTAGACAGTGTTACGTTGTGTAGTATTGTATTATATAATATTGTAGTTTTGGAATATTTTATTCTATTAACTAATATTCATTATTTTGTATTTAGAGATATTATATACTAATTAATACCGTTCATTACTCATCATTGACGGGGCAATGTTGGGGTACGATACAGAAGAAAGAGGAGTAGTACGAGAAAACTTTATACGAACGCTTTCCCATAAACTGTGGCTGCGGTTTCAACTCTGGCGCCTGCAGGGCAGTTGCCCGCGTACATAAACAAAATGTAAAGACGCTCTTCACTTTGGTGGTGTCCTTTGGCCGCTGGTGGCAATCACTTAAGTGACTGTTGTGGCATTGAAAAAATGCTCAAACAATTTCACTCTATCATATAACACTGTAATAATAATAATATACAAAACCAGATAACACCTTTTCTTTCTATACGCGTGTTCCATCTAGATTATTGCAAAATAACTAAAACAAATCTCAAGAAATTATACGTTTTCCAAAAACAATACATTGTGCTAATCATTAACGCCCTCCAACTCCTAAGGACCACCTCAACAAAGCAAGAAATATCAAACATTATCGAAAAATGACATATAATGTGCCTATTTGACATGTGAACCTTCAATTACTTTTAAGCATAGTATGTTCTGCCTTAGTAACACGCAACTAAATCAATATTTTCAGTTTATTACTTTACTTTTGACTTGAATCGTGTTTCCGCGTGCGTCAACGGCTTATGCTGTTAGTACCGTAAGTGTAGTTCATGCTTCTATCGTGGGAGGTAGCGGTGATTTTCCCCCGCTGTATTGTGAAATACGGCGACGATCTGACGTCAGCTTGTGGATTTCTCCCAAAACAGGTATTTGACGCCCACTAGCGTATCTGCACCCCAGTAGGAATGAGCACTTATCTCCCAACTGGTCTTCCGAAAAGTGTGGTCATGTTGTGCATGTTTATTATAACTGTAAGTAGCGGGTAAGGGTAGGACAAGCTAGAGAACGGAAAGATCGCGCGCGGTCCGTGGCCCGTTCGTTAGGGTTCTGCTCTTACAATCGCCGGGTGTTGATACAGGAAAAGACGGAAAACCACCGATCAGAATCTACGGCAGCTAAAATTCCCCTACAGACAGCGGCTGAATTCGTCCTAGCTCTTTTGCTAGTGCCGAATATTCTTCTCTCTTCGACACTCGAACTTAAGGACCTCTGAGGCAGTGCAGTGACATGACGAGGCTTAATAGCTGGCACAAGTTCTTATAATTTACATACTAATCAGCAAAATAATATATTTAAGGAAAATTGACAACGATCTTGTCGATGGCCAAGGTGATGGGGGACCAGGTAATTGTGGTAGTGACGACTCACAAAAGGGGAATTGCCTCTAAGCCTGATGGTGGCAATGGTGGCCGATGGTGCTCGAGACGTAGATGGTAAGGGTGATAAAGGTAGTCCTGGAAAGAGTGACAGAATTGGTACAATTTTCCTGCTGAGAGGTGATGATAGTACGGGTAAAAGTCACGGGAGGGACTAACATAAGAAAACAGATAATAGGCGGGAAAAGAGGGATCAAGGGGATCATATTTTGGATGCGGTCAAACGAAATTCAGGAAATGGAGAGCATGCGAGCGAGGTAGAGAGGAAGAGAGTAGAAGAAAAAGAAATAAAAAAGAACGAAAGAAGAAAGAAAGAGAGGAAAGAGTATAGAATTGCGAATGGGGGAAGAGGTGAATCAAAAATAGTAAAAGGGAAAAATGTGTGGAAGGAATCGACGAGGAGAGAAAATAATGAAATAGAAGAGAGAGTAGATTGGGGATAAAAGAAAAAAAGAAGTATCATAATAAGGGAGAATGAGGTAGACGATTTTAAAACAGTAGAAATGTTTGTTGCTGTCATTTTGTTAAAGGGATACAACAGAATACATGAGATAGTACACTGGGAGATCGAGTAATCGCGTTCAAAGGAAAAGGAGAGAAACGTCGATGAGAGGGGGGGCAGAACGCAAAAACGTTCCAGTGAAATATGAGGAGTCAGAACGTAACGAACAAGACGATAGTGAAATACAAAAAAGATGGGAAAATGGGGTGGGTTCGTTTGTCTGTGCGCGAAGACAGGTTTCCTTTTGGGTTGCTTTGATGGTTAAGCCATACTAGTGAGATATTCAATATGCGCATAAATTTGAGTTTGCACGGTGACGTATGTTTCAATGCAAATCGGGGTGTGTGAAAGCAATCAAAAATTTCTTCAGTCACTGAATGTTCGCTTCCGAAAGAAAATTCGATGTTTTGAATAGAGAATTGTCAAAGGAATACGTAATGGGGAACTCATATCCAAAAATGAATAATGCATTGCACTTTATGCTTGTATTTTTCATGTACTCAAATATTCGTAAAAGGGGTACCAAAATGTATCAAATATGATCCAAATTAAAGGTAGATGTAACGCAACAGTCAAACTTGCCTATCAGTTCTAAATTCAAACTCAACCAATTTCTTCATCAAATGATGAATATAACGCATGCACCAAGTAGTACGGCCAACGATCTACCACCTCACAATTCACTGACACAAAAAAATACCAAAGAATTCATTGAAAAGTAAAATTATTTTTTAAATTATATGTCTTAATTATTAGCATGTTTTATACTGCGTGTTAATATTGCGCAATTCAATTTATAGGAACTGACTATATTTAGTTTTACACAAAGTTTAGAATTTTGTAGATCTGTACAGTTATAATAAAATATAATTCATCAATTGCTTATATTTTAGCTGTTTGTTGTTCATATTCATAAATTGTATGCAACACTTAATAATATACGTTATTAAAATTATAATCTTGAGTCGTTAATACGGCGACACAAAATAAGAAGTAACTCATTAAGTCAATGGGACAACTGGGTACTCTACAAAAACTACCTAGCAATGTTTTCATTATAATTGTTTCAATTCAATGGAATTGTATTGGAAACTGACCACATCCTAATCAGAATAATTATTTAAATAAATAAGTAAATAAATAAGTAAATCTATAAACTTGGTACAGTTTTTCGATGTTATTCATGAACATTTTTTTTATTATATTGGTTCAATTACCATTCAATTTTTGCTGTTAGAAGCTACATACATAAAAATTCATAATTTTGAAAGTTTGAATCTTATTATTGGGCTTAACGTCTTTGATAGTCGTAGATACTATTGATATCTCATCGTAAATGATTGCATTCAAATAAAGATCTTAGTTTTAAGTGAACATAATATACTTCACTCCACAAGAGATTTATAAATTAAGTAACTGGAGTTTTGTGGCATGGTTTCGCACACAGAAAAATAAGCATTTCAGCCAAGAAGATCTATAGATTGCATACGACCTAAGAAAGTATTTTCTGCTTCTATTTTCTTCTCTGATGCATTTCCTCGACAAGAGAGGCAATAAGAGATTTAATTCATAATATCAGGCCGGAATTGCATTTAGGTAATACTGAAGATTTAAATGTTTTTTACTACACTCTTCAGTTCAGTGAAAATCGTTTTAAAATGGTATACAGTGTAAATGGGTAATGCAAATTGGAAGTGATTAGATAAAAAATTATTTCAAATCGGTGTCATTAAATAGCTTTTTGCTTCATATTCGATAGCTTATAAACAGAATATTATTCCAGTATAACAGAAAACTAATGAAGAAGAAATAAAAGTTGAAAAGAATTTAAATAATTTAAAAAATATTTATTTTAGATGAAATGATATCTGATTAATATAATATCTGATAAAATGTGATGATTTAAACATATGTGAAATTGACTCAACTGAACAGAAAAATAACTCTTTCTCATCACATTTTTTAATTCTAAATTAATTATCTATTTCAACATTTTAATGTCATTGAAATACTTAATGACAAAACTATTTTAAAGAAACCTTTCTTAGAAAAGTTGTTATACAAACTTGATTCAATGTAATTGATTTTTGGCATATTACTTACAATATTTAATTCACAGAAATTCTAACATATCCGTGAAATTATAAACAGGAGTCAAATTGTAGATTTCGAATCCAACTGATGTTAAGGAGATTTGTTGCAAGTATCCATTGTAGAATTTGGGTTACGAATGTAATAAGATCAAGAAACGAGGAATTTAAAAAAGTTGTAGCCGGGATATATAGTCAAATGGATAATTAAGAGAAATGTGGCCCTTATGAGACTATCAAGCAAAAATATATGTAAGTTCATTTATAATATAGATACAAAGTATAAATAAATATTAACCAAACAGTACTAAGTTACTTACAGTTTTCTGCAATCGAAACTGTCACATGGCAACTTGTACTCAATGCAAAAAGTCTTGATAGATTAATATATTGATTCGTTACAAATCTGTATTGAATAACTTGTTTAATATATTTCCGTATCATACGTTTAATGCTTTCCTTATCTTTTCACAGTCCAAAAACACAACAAAAGAATCGACATTCATTTTGTAACGTAATCGTTCAGGTCTGTACATCACATAGGGCTTTGCTTTACAAATACGAAAGGAGACTTTTGAGACTGATTGATCTCTATCTCGCTAGTTGCAGATCTCTGATAAACTCTCAAAAGGCCAAAAATTATGACCAGAATTCAAAGTTACCTGCATCTTATGACTTTTACGCCACATCGGTGCAGATTGAATTAATTAGTTCACACCCAGGGTTAAAATCTTATGACGAGGCAGACAAATCGAAGATCGAAGGATTAATTACAATCGCAATTAAGTCATTGAAGTTTAATTTTAAGTCTATTATTCCTCTGCCATTCATCTTTAAAAACTATATATATATATAATGAAATCCAAATATTGAGTGATTTGTAATGTGGAAAAACCTTAAAGACATTTTTGACGAACAGGCATACATAAACCATAATAAAGACATTATTATTATTATTATTATTATTATTATTATTAAACCTAATAACAAGATTTGTGTCTCCTTCTCAATCTTTGCAATTGTATTCTTATCACGGACCGTGACTTCACATTGTCTTTTTCTCAAAACGGAAGTTTGCAGGAATATGTTTCCTTTTTTAAAGAATATTTTTCCAGGACTACGTTTTCTTAGCATTCTATGAAGGAAATAAATTTTATGAGATATTTTGGATAAAGAATGGTGTAGGGATGACAGAAGTGCCACATGTCAATACTTATATTGCGCTTATGAAAGAAATGTTAGGTAAAAAACATAGTAGTGGAGTTAGGATTGCAAAAAATGAGGTACAGTATTTACTGTAAGTGGACGATTTGGAGTTGATTGCATAAAAAACGTAAGGGTTTTGAAAAATATATGAAGAATAGTGACCGAGAGAGATGGCTCAGGGTATCAAGACAACATCCACCTGCTGCGATGAAAGCATGCACTAAACAAACGGGTGTACTGACCTTGTGAATTGTCGCCCCGGAATTACTAGTCAATGAACGAATAGGACATGGAAGAAAATGGAATATGGAGTGGGTGCACGGTATGAAGTTCTTTTAATGCTGAGTTTAGTATTGATATTGGAAACGCCAATTTCGGGTTGGAAAAAGAGAAGAAGAATAGAGAGCATCCTGGAGAAATGTAAACGATGGAGGATGTGGTTGAAAGCATGTTGTCTGGAATTTATTCAGGAAATGCAGAAGGAAAAGATGAGGTTTAATGTTGTTCTAATGCGCGATTACAGGAACGCAGTGGTATGTTAGGAGTGCATAGGAAGGGTTCAAGAAAAAAAATAGAATATACCTAAAAGTTTGAGTGCAGAATAGGGAAATATTGTGTATCTGTAGAAGCGATTGGTTGAAGAAGAGATTGTGATAAATTTAGAGTTTGGTAGCTGATAGAGGTAAGGATATTCAGGAGCAGAAAGACATAGACAGCTTTACTGTAGAGAAAGAAAAAAAAACGTTTTATTAATTAGAAATTCTGGTCAGATTTACACATCAGCTATTCTTTAACGTCTTTAGTGGCGGCGGCATCTGGTATTCAGATCTTATTGTCGCACCTTAATTTGTTTTAATTTCATCTTGTTCTAATTGTTACTTTCCCGTATACGTACGTATGGAGTAATATACGTAGAATAGGGAAAGGTATGTAATGCTGCGGAAAATCGATTTTGAGATTTCAATGGAAATACAGGTTTTAGGGGTCTCCTGATACCGAAACCCCTTTCTATCCGTCTGGCTAGAGTCGAAGCTTCAAAGTCGAAAAAAAATTCTTTAAACTTTGGGAATGCATGATATGAAGACCCCACAAATTTTCAAAATTTTCTTAAAAGCGGCTCCTAATTTTTCTTAGTAGAATATAATGAAAAACATTTTTAAAAGTGGCATAGATCCAATTTTCATGGTTAACTTAGAATTTTCAAAAATTTTAAAATTTGAATTTTTCCGGCGTTTTTATACAACTTTGGAATTGAAAATTGTATATTATTTTGCAAGTAAACTTTTCTCCTAATTAGTTCTTTAATTAAATTCATGTACATTCATGCTTAACAAATGTTAGTCTTTTTTGTAGAATATTCTAAGTCTAATATTCTAATAATGTGTAATTTTAAAATATTATATAAGAAGATTTTCTCAAAAATTGCACAAAATGTTTTTTTAATCAAGGATAGTGCTAAATGCACTCTGTAAGAGGACATAAACGCGATGTTACTGTAATCTTTTATTTTTTCAAAAATTATAACAATGTAACTGTTTGACTTGCCTCTCACATCGTTCATATTTATACTAGTAGCAATTTGTTCACAATATTATATTAACGAGTTCATGAACTTTAAATAATGTCAGAATAAATTATCTCGAAAACACAACCATTTGCTGGGAAAACTAGCTCAAATTTTCGCATTTTCAGAAACGCACAAATGCTATTTTCTCAAAAATTGTTCCAAATTCTTTCTTTAAACTTTTGGAACTTATAGTGCTAATTAAAATCTTTAATATGACTTAATGTTTATTTCGAGGTATTTTTGTTTTTTTGACAATTACTCTAATGTAATTTTTTTGAAAGATCTCTTACGCTGTTAATACGCACATTTATAACAACATTATTGTATTTGTGAGTAAAAGTGATTCAATTGAATTTTAATGAAGGGTTTCGAAAACTCAAAAATTGTGTGTAAAAAGGAGTTTTAGATAGACAATTTACAGTAGCGCTTAATTTTCTTAAAAACGGCTCCAAATGTTTCAAAGCAAATTGTCATTTAAGACGTGGTATTACTGTTGTGCTAATAATCTTATCCTAAATAGTATATCCGTTCTATTAAGAAACCTAAAAATTATGAAAATTTAAAACAATTACTTGGGGTGGCAATAGATTGCTACCGGCAAGTTCGTATAGCTTGCCGAGACCAAAGAAAATAGAAAACTAATATTGGAAAGTCTGTGTCATTCTTTAGTACCACTGGTTTATTAACTGTAACTGAGAAAGCACTCATTTATCGTAATTACTACATAAATAAATATGTAAATATGAAGTACACAATAATTCAGGCGCACAAGCACTCACAATGACCTATTCACTGATTCACTACTACTCGTACAACAAAATTATATCAGTACTATATTATTATTAATGCTATTCATTTTCTCTAGGTCTGTTGAGTATTATTTGAGAGGACCCATAGAAAATGAGACTGTGGGAAGAGCATCTGCGTTGATGGCAACTGTGAGGTTTCGAGAATTGAGGGAAGTTCTTAAAACTGCCTTGGATCGATTTGTGAGCTCAGGTTATAGCTTGTTAAGCGCTATCATATATCATTGTTGTATACAGATATATGTGAAATTCATTGGCACCCAGAGTAGATATTGTCTCTCCACTTACAGTATTGTGTCTAGCTTCATTGAATTTACCCTTCTGCATTGTTATTGTTAATAATAATAATAATAATAATAATAATAATAATAATAATAATAATAATAATAATAACAATAATAATACAGGGTGGCGCAGGGAAACGGGAAATGTTGAACGTTACAGTGGTCACCTCTGTAGAATCGACAGTTGTTCGAAACGTTGCAACATTGTTGTGAACGCAACTGCCATTGCCATTTAGTAATCATGGATCATTGGACTGGTGCGGCACGTGCAGTAGCTGTGAGAGCGTTTTATAAAACTTGTAATAGTGGGACTGTCGCGAAAATAATATTTTGACAGCATTAGCAGCATGAAAATCATGGACGTATTCCATCTGCGTATGCAATTACAATGTGGGAGTGTAATTTTGAAGAAACAGGATTTGCCTTGAAAAATATATTCCCAGATGGCATTACAACGGTGTGTACCCCACAGAACATTGAAGCTGTAATCGACAGAAGTCCTCGCCCCTGCGTTCGACAGCAAGCATCTTCGCTATGGATTAAGCGTCGAAGTTACAAAGAATACTGCACGACTTACACTTCCATCCCTATAAGTTGCAGATTGTGCAACAATTACTTGAACGAGACTCAGCGTCGCGTATGGAGTTTAGTAGCCAGATTTGGCTAAAATCAAGGAGAACGCGAATTTCCTTGGTAACATATGGATATCAGACATATGGATGAAATACTTTTTCGCGAGTATGGGTTTGTTCTCCGTCCTGGCTGGGAAATAGGTGTGAAGTATGCTATTGTTAAAACATCCTCTCTCAAGTTTGGGTATGCATTCGCTATGACATTGTCTTGGGAAGTGTTGATTTATTTTACTTGAATGTTATTTCGAGAACAATAAAACAAAGAAGAAGAACATTGAAAAGTAAATCACTGCCATTCCCCAAGATTTGATAACCGCGCATTCCAGAGTTTTCATAACAGGCTCTTAGACTGTGAAAGCTGAATGGGAGCACGTCTTTCCACTGTCATCTTTAAAAAGTCAAGAGACACTTTTGAACATTTTGATTGTAAAAACATAAATGTAATGTTAAATACATGCACTTACGGTATATGTCTTATGGATTTAATCGTGCAAATAACGTTAATTTAAACTTTCCCGTTTCCCTGCGCCACGCTGTACTATTACTATTATTAAAAGTAAATGCTTTGAGTGGACTGCCGTCGCTTTGTACTCAGGCTGGCTGGTGCCAACCTCTCATTGCGTAGCGTGCTTGCCACGGCAACAGCCACCGGTTTTCGGAATCCTCTCCGTCCGAGACCAGGCGAACTGTAAACCCTTCCGTTTCAAGGTGTGGGGTGGGCGCAACTATCGCTGCCTGAGCCACAGCGCGGTCCTTCCCGGAAATTCCGCCGCCCACACTGCCCTCAATCACCTGGCCTCACAGCCACATGTTCTGTTTCGTTGCCTGAGCCCGCACCAGATATCGAATGGCATAACAACCTTCGAGTGATTGCGAAGGCAGTATAAATGCCGCCTTTGCAAATAAAACGGCGCCGCGTCTCGATGTTCCAACGCAGCATAACGGGACACCAGGTATCCTCTAGTTGTGTATTGAGCCACAAGATAGCGGTAACGTCTTCTCCAAGACCTACTCACATTTGTGTAAAATTAAGTTGACCAAACTCATCGGTCATCGCTATATGCGGCAAAAACATCTTCTTACGATCGCGCCTGTTCCTTTTATTTGTAAGGAGTGTGATGAATATATAAACATACTTTCATATATTATTGTAATTAAGATGTCATAATAATACCTTTATGCTAATTGGTTTGTAAATCAAATGAATTTATTATTAATATCGTGTAATTTGTAGGTGATGTCAGTAGATTGTAGTAACCTATATTCCTAATACTTACTATTCTACTTTTCTACATTTATTATAACATAGTTAGGTACGTACATAATCTCTCTCCCCTTCTTGACTATTTTCATCTATTTTATTAGAGTTTTGCGGTCTTTCTTCATTAGATTAACATTTAGATTATTATTTTCTCATTATTGTATTGACACAAGTGTTTTATGAAGTCAAAGTAGAAGATTAATTTGGCAGATTTTTTCCCTTCAGGAGTTACTTCTTTTCAGAATAGTTAAAATATTTCAATACATTTTTAATGTATTGAAATATGTAATGTACCACATTGCTCAGTTGATGTTATATAATAAATATCCCGTGACTGACGATTAAGAGAATCTGTAATACTGAAAATGAGAAGGAAGTTCGGCAGCGGCAAAAATACAGCCCCGTGATCGCGCTTTTGACACTAAATCGCGCGAGCGGCCGCAGGATAATATAAGATAGCTGTCTACCTCAAGATTACGAAAAATCTTGAAATATCATATTGTATCAATTTTTATCGCGTCGTATGTTTAGTTTGAGGCTCTATTAAATGCTTCAAACATTTACTTCTATGTTTCTTACTTGTTGAGCAAATACACATTTTCGTAGTTAGTGTAAACTGTCAAGCTCTTCGTGAGTGAACTTCAGATGCATTTTTTCTGTATTGGGATATTTCAAAGGTTCATGAATGCCAAACATCATAAATAAAAAACATAATCTTTAATGATACAATTCTTGTTGCAGTTTATAATCCATAGTTTGTTCTAGAAAACAAACCAGAATAATCTGTCACATAACCTTTCAGTTAAATGATGTGAAATGTCCAGAACGCACTCTAAACAATAATTTTGTCTCAAATAATCATATTCAGACACTTTAGTTTTCACAGTACCTTTAACACCTTTAGTTCCTTTTTTATAACACATTTGCGATCGATTTACAAAAATAATTATCAAAATACATCAACTTGTGGAGATAAGATGTCTGAAACAAAAACCTGCATTTTTAAGAAACAGCGCAAATGAATTTTAGTTGATTTAATGGATTAAATGAATAGTACACGTACAACACTTGGAGCTGTTAATATACATTTTAAACTGTTAAACTCAAATTAATTGAAGACAATATTTTTTCGGAAAAACTGGACCTGTCATTCTTCATGAATGTCAACATAGAATCTGTTTTTCTCTAACGGGAGGTTCTGGATACACACACACACACACACACACACACACACACACACATATATATATATATATATCCCTCTTCTGTTTCTCAAATCCATCGGAAATCAGTTGCTTCTGAACCTCCACTCGTTCCGCTATCCTAGACATTTCCCTCTTGCCGTCCACTCCCCGATTTTGTTTATTAAGACATCTATTTGCCCCTTATTTCATCTCGTAATTTGGCCGTTCCGTCTTTTCAGCTTTCCTAATCCTGTTCCTCTAATTTTGACTCTGTGTCTCTAATTTCCTATTCTGTTCTTCCCCATGCTTTTCTGTTCTTCCCAAGATCTTCCTATTCTGTTCTTCTGCGATTCTTTCTGTTCTTCTAATTTCCTGTTTTGTTCTTCTGCTATTCTTTTCTGTTCTTCTTAATTCCTGTTTTGTTCTTCTGCTATTCTTTCTGTCCTCCAATATCTTCCTGTTCTGTTCCTCCGCCTTCCTGCTCTGTTCTTCTAACATCTTCATCATCATCTGCAATTAAATCTGAATGGTATCTACCCGCGCCCTCCTGAATGTCGGTTTCTCCCTGCTGCCCTGGTTCATCCGCGTCGACGTAATTTCCACCTTTTTCAATCAAAACAGTCTCCCGATGTATCAATCTAATCGGCTTCCACTTACACTATCCCCCCCCCCCTTAAAACTTTTTTTTTCCAAAAAATTACTTCACCCAATCCTTCGTCCCGTATCAATCTATCGTTCCATCTCTCATTCCTCATCCCAAATGTATGCTACGCGGCCTCCATCTTTTTTAATCTTGAATTTACTGTTCCGTCCCCAACGGAACCGTAATGTTCATATGGACCTTTCTACTGAACTTCCCAATGCCCTAAACATCTGCAATAAATGCTCTTTGCTAGTTTCGTAGTCGGTACTAAACACCTTGTCCTTAACACCCACTATCACTCGGGATCTACAGTTAATAAAACAACAGCATCCCCAATTATCATCTAATAGACGAAAACACTGTTTCTATAAAAAATTTCACAGTCACATATACATTACACACAATAAATTCCCTTTCCTAAACACATAAACACATGCCATTCAAATAAACCAATATACACTCGTAATAACTTCTTTTAAAATTAATCAACATCAAAATTTCAAAATTGTGCAAGTTCACTGTACACTTTTACATTAATTTGCTATCTCAATTAACTCCCTATGTTGTGACAATAACCACACTCACTTTAGTTTAATATCGTCTGCGTTTAAACTCCCCATCACCAATAATACAATACATTCAACATGCCCTTTAAACATAAATTATATCTAGCTGCTTACAAAATCATTTCCAAATACTAACAAATATACCCTCTATATACCAATTAATATTTATCCTCAATCAAATTTATGCACATCATAAACTTCCAATGTTTTGTCCAAATTTCCCTGGAGCCACATTTTCTTAAATACACGAAGCTCCATACTGTTCGGGCGCCAGCCCGTGACGTACCTGGGAAACGCGTACTTTCACGACCAAATAAAATAATATAAAGGACGGGTACATTTTCGTGAATGGGTCTCCAGGGGAATTTGACCTGCATTAGAAGAATAATTCAAAGAATTCATTTGTGCAATTGGAGCGTTTATTAATTACAACACTTATATACATTGAGTCTTTACAATTCGCAGTCGCGCCAAGGCCTTTTAATAGTTCGTGCACGGTAACGCTACCTTGGAAGCTTCCGATGTCCGCCGGCTGACCGGCAGGCGAGCGTGGCCGCCGTGGCAACGGCGGCGGCGCGCTCGGCAAAACTCCGCTCTGACCGAAGTCTGTCAGGAAGCCGATTTCGGCGGTTGGCTCCGTGTACTTTGCCCAACACGCAGCGGCGTCCCGTCGGCAAGCCCCGATCACAGCCGTTCTCCTTAATTCCCCACTCGATTGTTCGCACGGTGCGGCCCGCTGCTGCATTACCATCCAAGCGACATGGAATGCGTTCTATCGAGCACTTTAAATTCCCACGTTTAATGTTTTTCAGCGAATTCGGTCCCCCTGGTTCGCACTACCCTGTTTCTTCTAATCATCTGATACTCTATTTTAGCATCCCTTATCTCCCACTCAATAGCTATAATCAATTCCACACGGTTGGTAATTGCACCACACATTTGTTTGGGGCAGCCAGCCATCCGCATATGCGCCCGCGGCTTCTCCATCTATACGCTTCACCCGCGACTTGCGCCCCCTCTCCGCCAATACTCCACCCGGCGCCTCGTGGCTCCCCGTCGGTTACTCCACCCGGCGCTCGTGCGCCTCCTGGTTTTTTTTTTTTTTTTTCTTTTTTTTTTTTTTTTTTTTTTTTTTTTATTTTTTTTTTTTTTTTTTTTTTTTTTTTTTTTTTTTTTTTTTTTTTTTTTTTTTTTTTTTTTTTTTTTTTTTTTTTTTTTGTTCGTTACTGACCAAACTGTACACTCGCGTCGCGCATCTGCCCCCCGGTTTGACCGTGGTGGCAGCGGCCGGCGGCGGCTCACTACGCTGATCGAATCAGCTGTTCTCTTCTTATGAATTACTATCAGTTTTGCTTAATTAATTTATGTGGAAAACGTTCTTCGTTTCAAATATATATATATATATATATATAGAT
>BOPP01000172.1:454894-469563 GCA_017312745.1 Gryllus bimaculatus
GCTATGTCGGTTTTTTGGCTGGTGTGGCACATGGCTCCGACAGCTCGGGCGGGTTAGAGTAGGTTAGTAGTGGGGGACGGGAATGGAGGGGCGTTTGGAGTGAGTTACCTCGTTTGGACGCGGGGAGGTTGGCGTGGCGGGGTGGGTGGGGGCTGGGTTCGAGCAAATGCTGAGACCGCGGGGGAGAGCAAATCTACCAGCCCTCACAGTAAACAAGTCATCGGCGCTCGTAGATAGCCAAAGCTGTGTGCACCTCCGTTACATAAAATATTCAAATAACTTAGCTTTGTTCGGTCCAGGATAAGCATAACCAAACCCCTCAAACAAGTTAGTCACTTTAATCCGTGAGGTAAATTATTGGTTGAAGCGTGAGGTTGTCCAGCTTGGCTTATTCTTGAAACAAACGGAAAATGCAGTCTCGTCACAAGCAGAATTTGTAAAAGCCGGACGTGGTGAAAAAAGCTCTTCCATGGGGCTCCATTGTTCCAGCGTCCAACGTCTTCGTTTCCGCAACATTCATTCATTCCTAAGTTCTAATACATTTTAGTCAACGGCATATTTTAAGAATTTTTGTGACACTAGCTAGCGTTGTTAGATCAAGTATTCTGGGAGTTGCGTTAAAGGAGCCCAGTGGAACTGATACATTTAACTTACTAGGAAATAAGAAGAAACTACTAAAAAGGCTCACTAACCCGGAAAAATCGTCGCAAGTTATATCTTCATGTATCTAGGCCAAATAATATATAAGCTACTAGAGAAGAGGCCTTTTGCACTTATTATGTCCAACATTTATTGTGAAATGCTCTGCGATTAATATTTCAGCAGCGACATGTGCAATTTGAAGTACGATAAATAATATCAAGTAGTTCATAACCAATGGAACCAGCCACGAAGAATGATGTTCTTATGAGATCTCTATCAAGTCTCGTGCCAAGCATGTGTCAGAGGATCAGTATCCTGGCATTCCAAACTGTACTCGACTCCCGGACTGGCCAACAACTGATGGCGACCTTCTTGTTACTGCATTCACTAGGGTGATCTCTACAGCTATGCTCGCCCAGTACGATGCAAGATCCTTACCGCTCCAACTCAACATTTTCAAGCAACTTGAGAAGAAATTGAGAATGTGTACCACAAATGGCATGGTAAAACGATACCCCGTAAAATGCAACGAAATCAATTACATTTGTACCTTCTCATAAGAAGAAAGTCAATGTCATAAAGTTGAGTATAAATAACACAGACGCCCTCTTTGTTACATCTGTCAAGTATCTAGAACAATTGAAACTACATGAATATGGAAAAATCATATTGTTAAAAACAAAGAAAGATAAGCGCCACTGAAAAAAGAACCGAGTAAAAGTTTTAATGCCTCCCTCAGACAGAGGTTCGCAGCTCTCTCAGTTCAACGAGTGAGTGACCGTTATGTAAACTGAATTATGAACCAATGTGCCGTTATGTAATATCAAGTGTTCTTCCAAACATCACAGGCTTCGAAGTAGGGGCTACAATGCGACAGTGAGCAATATAATTTTGAAAAATATGGTTTTAGGCAGTAGTGTTGCTCAGCACAGATCAGGCGAGGGAGTAATGTTTTGGAAAGAAAAAGCGTTTTTCCAGATATCAGGGGAACGCGCACTAGCGTTATGTCCGTTGAAAAAAACCTCTCTGAAACGATTATGCTTCTGGTGGAATACATAACTTTCTCGAGCACTACGTTATATTCCTATGTACATACGTGCATGAGAAATATAAAAGTAGCTACTTAGGTAAAAACTCATGGCGTGTTTAGAAATTTATGCAGAGGAATATTCGGATGAAAAGTCAATTCAAAGTCTTTCTCTTTGAAAACCAGCCGTAACCGTTTCGAGAGAACTTACTAATGGTGCGTTCTGTACCTTGTAGTCGCTTTCAGCTTATTCCTGGAGCGAGAGCATCTCACAGGCAGATCGGAAAGCTATTTCCGGGTGTACGGTCTATGAGGGGTTGTGACGTGTGTTTCTCTCAAGTTTCCCGTCAAACCAGAGGGTTCGGAAAGGGGTAGATGCCGACACGGCGCAAATTGTCGGCAGTGGCTTGGTAGAACGAACACCACTAAGTAAAACAGTTGAACACAACAGTCAGGCAAAGCCGGTCCTCAATGGACTGCCCAATGTGAAAATGGTATTAGTCGCCAGTTCCAAGGGTTTGTGTTTGTAGTCCCTAGTAATACGATTGGATTTATTAAGGTTCTGCATCCAAAGATGCGAGCGTAATTTTTAGCCACTACCTGCTGAACACTGAGATTTTATGCTCCCAAATTACGATACAGAAACTGTGAATAGCGACAAAAAAACGTTTCATCTGATTCGTATTAGTTACCTGCTGACCTTAATTAAAATGGACATCGTTGCATGCTTGATCTTCAAATGGAAATGAGATGTCCAGCAGGTTGTTTGAATGAAAGTGTTCTTGCGCACAAACTGGTTAAAAAGTGATTTGAGTTTTGTTCGTACCTAAGTTGAGTCACTCTGTCTGTCGCCTCTGGGAGCCGCAAATTTTACTTACAAAGCCAAAATGCCCACGCTTTGCTACTTCGTCATAGATACAATAAAAGACTTTCCGGGTACAAACAGGTAAAGAAAACCAGTAACAGAAACACATGTGGTATGCGGTGCGTATGAAATAGATACTTTATTAACATCTTGCGTAGAGGGTAGTAGTTCCCAATATTAAGCCATTCAGTGTTTATTCGGTAAGATTCTGTTGAATACTTTCAATCCGCTCCGATGATACTTTGAATTAATATATGTAGTTTCTATTGTTCAATATTTCTTGGTCTCATAGAGTGTAGACATTACTTCCGAAAGTTCTGTTTTTTTAATTTCAGTGAGTAGGATCATACTAGAAATAGTGCTGCATTATTTTTGTAACATGCCGATGCATTAGAGCGAATGTATATATTTACATATTTCCAAAACCGACAAACATTTTCGATTAGTAACATGAACATTAATATTTTGAACAGAAAAATGCAAGCACGAATGAATGTGACATGTGAATGTTTAGTTTAACTGTTTGAGTAGAAAAAACTCGAAAGTTTAATAGGTATATTATAAGCTAACACGTTTTTTGTGTCGCTGTACTAGCGACCCTCAGTTATTAATATATGTGATACAATTACATGTATAGAGTCATCACAAATCAATATATTTGGTCTTACATTTGCGAAGAAAAATCATACGAAATAAAAGCTTTGAAGAGTTTTGCGGTTAAACTGTTGTGGGAAATCGTCGCATTGGCTTCCAAAATGTAAATTTTCAAGGAGCCTTGCTTATGGTGTCTCTAGGAAAAAACGATTGTGCGATATCACGTGCTGGATTCTCAATATTAGTTGACGACATTAGAAGGCTTGCGTGATCCCTCAAGGCACATGCACCTTGCAGTATTGTTTCCTAGTTAGAAGGTAGATCTGATCACATAGCATATTTCGGTAAAGATGAGTCCGGTTTGAATGTTGAGACCGAGACAGAATTACGACAGTGTTAGTATGTTGGGCGCGAGAAGCGAATTTGGAGATAATCTGTGAGTGGACTGGGCGTATGACGGCAGAGACAATAATAGTCTGCAGAGTGCAGGGGTCGCCAGATTAGCGACGAGTTGAAGAGAAAAACTACGGCGTAAATAAGGAATAGTATCGATCGCGCTGTGATCAGCGTGGTAACCAAGAGATGGATCTGGATTGTATGTTAAGGGCTGAACACCGGTAGGAGTGAAATTGTCATGAATTAGACCTTATCTTACCCATCGAGACTAGCACTACGATGTTCGAGTTAGGATATACAAAAAAACAATATCAAATTAAAGATATGTAATTTATATGAGTCGGTTATTCTAAAAAACGACTTAAAAGTGAACAGAAATATATCTAAGAATCCGTACTTGATAACCAACTATCTCCCTTCTAGCAGGGAACATGCCAACAACGAGGGCTCTCGAGCTAAGTCGAAGCACGGTCCCAGGCGAGAGATGAATCTTCTGGGTTGATAACCCCAACTGGCAACAGCCCTGACCCTTCCCTTTCTGGCCTCTCGCAGGCGAAATAAGAAAGGCCCCACCGACACCAAGCTGCAAAACCACCCAACCGACAGCACTCAGAACATGGTTGAATCGGTCCCGACGCACCCGAACACACAGCGCGGAGCGGACTCGCTCCGATGATCGACCAAGCTCAGCAAGCAATGCTGTGTATGCTAACGGGGAGCCCTAGCAAAAAGTCGGGCGAAGCGACTAGCGGATCCCGCTGATTGAAACAGAACATCCGGATGCCCTCAGAGCGGATCCAACGTTAAAAGGGAAAGCTCTACTGAGGGTGGAGCATGCTTTTTTACCTCGAACAGGCCCTCTTCCAAGACAGCCGCAGCCGGGGCCGATCCTTGCGTCATTAGCCCCGGAGCCCCCCAATACCGCCAATCGGAGCGCCTCCCTCGCAGCTCCCCAGAAGAGGCCCGCGCGAAAGCGTAATTCCAGCTATGCACGAGGAGCTCCCAGGCGACCGTGCATCGACCGACCCGAAAGCTGGCACACAAAAGAGCGCGAAGACCGCACCCAGCAAATGCGACGTCGTGGCTGGTGCCTGGAGGAAGCGCCTGGAACGAGACAACCAGCCCACAGAAGGAGGTGAGCAAACGCACCGATTATTATAGAATGTTGCTGCGCAGTGGGTTGGCAAGTAGCAGGCAGTTGAGGAAGTAGAACTATCGTACCTCATACTCCAGTTCGCTGAACCCGGGCGTACAGCAGACGCTACATTCCCAGAAGACGGCGTATCTCTCTACGCGACAAGGGGAGGGGTTCAAGTCACCCACTGGTGACCAGCGTCAACTTGAAGGAAAATGCGATATGTTTGAAATCAGCCTCCCGAAGACACGACCATGCTTTATCCCCAGTGTAACAAACCGGAGAGAGAACCAAAAACATCCTTAAATTCCAGAGGAAAACACACGACCAAGGATAGGCTCTTCTGACGCATGACCAGAAAGGTAACCCCGAAGGATATAGGCTAAAGAAATGAAAGTCCTGAAGACTGTCATAGTGTGGGTTTTTCTCCATCTGTTATTAGCAGGACCGCGTTCGTGCGGAGCAAAAGAAAGGAAACCCGATAGGCTGAATAAGCGCTAAAAGACGAGACCCGCGGTATTAGCGGAACGAACACCAAATGAAGAGTGCATCCAGTGTCGACAAGAATGGGCACGCCCGCATGAGGTAATAACGCGACAACGGCGTCACCAGGCATAGAGGCAGGAGACAAGAACAGATTCTCTAGTGTCATACATTTGGTTTACTGCAAGCCGTCGCGGCGTAAGCGCCAGACCATTTCAGCCCTAAATCCCACTACTGGCAGTTGAGCAAGACCGGGTCGCCGCTCTTCGCCTTTTAAAGGATTCTCTTTCACCTGCGCAAAAAAACACAAAAAAAACAACTCTACACTCTACTTCTTACGGTTCTGTCATGAATTGTGTGTAGCAGCGTGTTGGTTCAACACTGTGCACGAGTGAAAATTAAAATTCATCTAAGCGATTATTAACAAAAAATTCAGAGGCAAGTGTGATTCAGTTCAACGAAGTATTACATATTCTATTTCTACAAGAATCTACATTTGTAGCATCGTGTCACGCTCAAAACAGACAACCACGAGGAAATCGGCGAGCATCGCCTGATGTTAAACAATGGGCGGAGTCATGACGCACTGGGACTTTCCGTTGACGTGGTAGGCTCAGAGCGACTTTGGGGAGGAGGCAATGGGGGCGGCGGGTAGAGCCAAAAGGGCCTATATAAGGCCGGAAGAACAATGCCCCAGTCTTCTTGTTCTAGCGACGACAGCGACAGGTGAAGCGCGTGTCTGTACGTGTAGGTGCGCTTGGGCGAGGGGCCGGCAATTCATTGTAGTGACTTGCGAGACGCGTAGATGGTCTCAAAGTAGACCGGCTTCATACAGGGAACATCGGTGGTATGTTGCAGTGTGCTAGCCGTTCTTAAATTATGTCTCCTTGTAGTGGGTCTATTTATTTAGTTTATTGTGAGCGGGGTAGTTGTTAAATTGATACTACGGTCCAGGTTGTTAATTAATCTACTGTTTTACAAACCACTCAAGTCCGTGTTCGATTACACCCGTATGACGCCACACATTCTTCACGTCTCGGCACAATTATGGGCTAACGATCATGAATTACTCATCTAAGGTAATGGAGGCCTTGAAAAACAGATTTTAGTGAATAGAACGTGACGTTTGCGAGGTATATTTGATGAAACATGCGAGATTACACAAAGTCTTACGCAAAATCTTCAGCTTTTAATTTCGTATGATTTTTCTTCGCCAAATGTAAGACCAATTATTGATTCTTTGATGCTTCATTTGTAAAATATTTATTGGTTGCAAGAGCCGACAAAAAACGTTTGTTATATATTAAATTTACGATTTTCTATCAAACATTAACTAACATTACAATTTCATGATTGTTTTTTTTCTGTTCAAAAATATTAATGTTATGTATCTAATGAAATGGTTTGTCGTTGGAAAATATGTAAATAATATACATTCGCTCTAATGATGGCCAGTGTTACAAAATATCGCGCAATATTTCTATATGATCCTACTCACTAAATTAAAAAACAAGAAATTTTCGGAGTATGTCTACAATTATGAGACCAAGAAATATTGAGAACAAATAGAAAACTACATTTAATTCAAAGTATCATCGAGCGATAAAATATTTTCAACAGTATTTACCCGAAAATACTGAAATGGCTTATATTGAACTACTACCCTAGCGCAAATGTTAATAAAGTATATATTTCATACGCGCAACACACATGTGTTTTTTTATGTATCTTCTTTACCTGTTTGTCGAAAGTCGTTATTTATTATACGAATAGCAAAGGTGGCATTTTGGTTTGTAAGTACAAAATGTTGCGCCACGAGGCCGACAGACAGAGTGACTCAATTGTACGAACAAAACTCAAACTCACTTCTTACCAGTTGTGCCAAACACTTTTTTAAACAACCTTACTGACATTCATTTCATTTGAAATCAAGCATGCACATTCCATTTTAATAAGGTCAGCAGTAACTAATACGATCAGATGAAAGTTTTTTGTCGTATTCACAGTTTTATCGGTACATTTGAGCATCATCTCAGTGTTAGCAGTAGGGCTAAAAATTAAACTTTCAGCACTCTTTGCATGCACGAAACCTTCATAAAATCAATCGTATTTACTAGGGACTACAAAAAACCTTGGAACTGGCGACTACATACAAATTTTCAATTGCGTCCATTGAAGAGGTTTGCTGAAATGTTGTGTTCATTGTTTTACTTAGTGGTGTTCTTTACCAACCACTGCCGACAATTTGCGCGTGTCGCCATAATACCCTTTCCAAAACCGTCTGGCTTATGACGGGAAATTATGACGACAAACCCACGTCCACAACCGTTCCTCAATAACGTATACCCAGGAAATAGCTTCGTCTGCCCTGTGAATGCCCTCGCATCTCAGGAAATAAGGCTGAAAGCGCACTACAAGGTACAGAACGCACCAAAAGTAAGTTCTCTGAAACGGTTCACGGATGGTTTTCAAAAGAGAATGCTTTGAATTATTTTCTGGAATTTCCTCTGCATAATTTCTAAAACGCCATGAGTTTTACCTAAGTAGCTACTTTTTATTTCCTCATGCACGTATGTACATACGGAATAATAAACGTAGTGTCGAGAAAGTTATGTAATGCAGAGGATAATCGATTTCGAGGTTTCAACGGAAATACACGCTTTGGGGTTCCCTGATACTGAAAAAGTTTTTTTTCAAACTATTACTCCATCTGCCTGTCTGTGTGAGCAACACTAGTGCCTAAACCATTTTTCAAAAATTAATATTTCACCGTCGATTGAGCCCTACTCGAAGCCCTGTGATTTTGGAAAACATTGGTATTACATAACGGGACATTGGTATAATACATTGGTATTACATAACGGCACTTTGTTGAACTGAGAGAGCTGCGAACCTTTGTTGAGGAGCATTTAAAACTTTCGATCTTTTAGTAGCGCTTCTTTTTGTTTTTAATAATATGATTTTTCCATATCAAGTGGTTACATTGTAATCTAAGATACTTGATAGTTGTAAACGAAGAGGGCGTTGTGTTATTTATACTAACTTTATGACATTGATTTCTTCTTAATGAGAAGGTAAAATGTATTGATTTCGTTGCATTTACGGGTATCGTTACATGCCATTTGTGGTACAATTCTTCAATTTCTTCCAAGTTGCTTGAAAATGTTGAGTTGAGCGGTAAGGATCTTCATGTACTGCGAGCATAGCTGTACGAGTATCACCAGTGAATGCAGTAACAGAAGTGCAATCAGTTATTGGCCAGCCGGGAGTCGAAGTAAAGTTTGGAAATGCCTAAGGATACTGTCCTCTGACACACCTGCTGGTAAGAGACTTATAGATCTATAAGACATCATTTACGTGGCTGGTTTCCTGGTTATATTATTGATATTATTTAGTCGTATTTCAATTGACATGTGTAGTGAATATTTCGAAGCATTACAATAAATATTGACATAATAAGTGCAAAGGCTTTCTCTGGTAGCTTTTATATTCATTTGCCTGTAATGAGATCATAATTTGGAGATTTTTCGGGTTAGTGAGCTTTTTAGTAGTTTCTTCTATTTCCTGTAAGTTTTAAAAAGTCACATGTTGTCTTTAACGCCCACTAAGATTCTCCTGCACAAAGCGACCTGAATTTGATGTAACCCACCTTAGCTAGTGTCAGAAATTCTTCATTGCCGTGACTAAATGGAATAGAACCTAGAATGAATGATTTGCGGAAACCGAAGACGGCGACGCTGAACTAAATGCAGGCCGCATGGAAGAGCTTTCAACCAGCGTCCGCTTTACAAATATCTTGTGCACGAGGACTGCATTCTCACGTGTTGTCAGAGAATAAGCCCAAAGCTGACAACCCTCACGCTCAACCAATATTTACCTCAGGGATTAAAGTGACTAATTGTTTTGAGGCGGCTTTGTTTGCTTATCTTGACGCAACAGAATGTTAACGTTATTTAGTGAATATTTATTAAACGGACGGGGTGACACAAGCTCTTTGCTGGTCTAGAGCCCGATGACTTTTAACTGTGACGGAAGGCTGTATTGGACCCGAAAATGCGTCGCCGACCGGAGGCCGTCGTTACTTTAAAATTCAAGGGGAGAAGGGAATAAAATAACCTCTGAATGTAAAACGCACCAAAAAAATATTTAATCGAACTCCACTGAGAAGAAGGAAAAACAGGAAGACCCAAAGTACGTGGAATGAAGATAAATTGCTGAAAATAAACATAGTTTAAAAGAAGAGGACTGCTTGAAAGGGAGAAATGGAAAATATTTTTAAAATATTTATTCACAAAATCTTATAGGTTGAAAGAGAAAAGTGATTAAGTTTCATTGCATACCTGTTAAATAAATAAATGTAAAATGATTTTTAAAATTCAAGGAAACAAAACAGTAAATTATTTAGTTAAGTGAAAAATGCCCACTCTTCTAAAAGGTATTAATTAACAAAAAATGTAATTCCATTCAAAAGAAAACTTCTAATGAATGCACATATGTAAAAGTTATGTAAATAACATGAACATTACCTTTAAGAAGAGTAGTAAACTTTGTATTTCGTTTATCTGTTTATAGCCATTTATAATTTTTTACTTTGACTTATTTGATTTTATGACTAAAATGTATCACGTTTCGTTATTAGTTACTAAAAATGAAAGCAGCAAATATATAATTTCATTCAATTTTGCTAAAGACCATGTTCCATTATCTTTCTTACACTCGTGAAACTATACAAATGCAGTATCAAGGTGCCTACAAAATGTGAACCCAGAAAACGTGTGTCTACTTTTTCAGAAGTACTACTCTTCTGAGTTTACTCGGTGAATTGCGTTGACAGAGACACATAGAGCTCCTTACTTAATGAAGATTTGGGGCAGTGAGAAATAATTCCAAGTGACAATTCTGACAATTAGAGTTGTCACTGCTACAATTCTCTCAGAGCAAACGTTTCCCAAATAACATTTTTGTTTTTCATTTTCTAATCAAGAGGCAGGATGATATTTAATTTATTATCTTGGTATTCTATTGATTTGTATGTGTTCAAGTAGCTGTATCTAAAAATCTCTGTGCGATCTCTGTGCGAGCTTGATTTCTGATCAATTTTCTGCGATCATCTGAAAACCTGGCCGTATAGTGTTCGAAATTGCTACGAAATTGCTACGGCATTGGTACTCACATACGGGACCAGTGGGTGGACCATACTTTTATTTCAATAAGTGCAAATGATGCTTAGTCAGTTCAAGAGCACCTAACTAATCGTTGGATTATTTACAACACTTTTTTGTAAAATTAAAACAGTACGTGGAAATATCCTTTATCGCATTGCCTTTCACGTTAACGTAAATATTTCTTGTAAATATCCGATACTTTCACGCGCTATGAGTTTTCTTCTAGGTCCAGCCTTTTTTAAAAAAAATGGTTTCTCTGGCGTCAACTCACAACACTCTTTCTTCAAGCGGAGTTGACAGACACGCCAATTATCACGGATGTAATTACAACCTTCATTTGTTTGCGTTTAACAAGTTAAACCCTTCAACGTCAAATCTTTTTATTACGTTGCTGAACATCCTGAAAGGCTGAAATGAAAAGAGCGAGATCACTAATTGACAACTACGTTAGAAAATTTAATTTTCATAACAAGCATCATGAAATTCTGATTCTAATACGTTTGCATGAGAATTAAACCTTACTGCAATTTTTAGTTCATTGTACTATACTTATTTGTTTGTATTGTGTTATATTATTTTGTAGAATATTTTAAATGGTTTTGCCTTGAAATTCATTGCTACTGAAACATTTTTGTAATTCATATTGTACTAGGATGGTAAATTATTATGCAAATTTTGTAATAGTTTCTGTAAATGTGTAGAATCCAAATAAGTAGTTCCCACCATGTTTCTAAACAAAAAAACAGGTTCCAAAATATGAATTTTTGAACCTCTTTCTTTAAATATTGGGCTTTGGCAAATGTAGTTTAGTAGGAGTAATAAGCTACCTTTATAGAAAGGATTTTTCAAGTACGTATCGGCTCAGGTAACTATCATTACAATACCTCCAACCGGAAGTTGTAGGATTGAAATTCGGACTGCCACAGGATTATTGGAGTCTAGCTGGAGTGGTTGGTTGAATTCAGCCACTGTACGGAGGAGAATTCTAGCGGCCGGCTGCCCTGATCGGGAGTTTTTTATGGCTTTTCCGATCAACACCAGACGAATGGAAGAGCAGTACCATAAAAAGCGGTCAACGAATGGAGCGCGATCTTTCCTTCCTCTTCCTTGACCTACCGTAACCCCTTACACACACACACACACACACACATACAAACGTATATGCACTATATCTATTTCCAGCGAGAAACGAATATCACTCCATCCCGTGACAAAACATTCACTACACGTTCAAGAGTAATGACCATAGCAGATGACGCACCCGAGAACAAGAAATTATCAAAAAATCAATCAACCGTCTTTGGTTTCGAAGTCGCAGGTTAGATTCAGTCATGGCGTCGTATATTCACTTGGTGCGCTTATATATCAGTAACCCTGAGGAGTCTCTCGGAGATAAATTGGTAATCGAATTGCTCCTATCAGTGGATTCCGCGATTTCTCTTAGCATTTCCAGACGAATGACGTAGCAGCGTCCTAATCAACAGACCGTGCGCGGTCTTTTCCATATAGTATTCCTCTTCCTGCCCACCACTAGCGATATCACCGTAGCAGTTGTAGTGTCCTGAATACACAACCAGTCAAAGAATCTAATATCTTTAGAGAACTGCTTGCGGGGCGGCACATATCAGGGAGAGGCTTGAATTTGTGTGTAGCGTTTTAGAAAGAAAACAAAAGTATTTACTGAGGAAAAACAAACTCGAGAAATTATACTGATTTGCTGATGAGATGTTGCTGCCATAGAAATTGCAAAAAATATTATTAGCTAATGTAATATTTAGTATTGTTCACAATTGTAATTAATATTCCAAAGATGAGCATTTCTCAATGGTTGAGTCATCATTATCTAATCTTATGTCAGAAAGTCAAAAATCGAGTACGTGCTTTATATCGGAAAATGTAGGTTAAAATTATTACCTGTATGATGAGAAATTCAAATTCTCAGAAGTTTTGCAGTAAATACGTAACGATCTCTATCCTTAGTAGTTCATTCCATGATTCGTCATATTTTCCTTTTTAAAATTATTTATTTTTTCCGAGCTCGAGACTAGTTATGTCTTCAAGGTTTTCCTCGACAGGTACACTTAAATACAATATACTCGTGGATCACACGAATGCAATAATGCCTTGTCTAAATATTACTTCCAAAAATCAATGCACTCATTCAATCATGAACACAAACTTTAAAATAAACTTTAAGTGATTGATCGTTTACATACTTTTAATGCTGGACTTTTATGTAAAAGGAAGTTTGACAATGTTTTTAAGTTGCTGTAGCTGGGAATGTAGTAAGCCAATAATAAACTTCATTACATTTTCTCATTCAATGACTTTTGAGTGGGTTTACGAATAATTTTTGAATCAGTTCATTTATGAAGAACCGTATACCTTTTGATATTAGCCGGAAGAATTTACATTGAACAATTTCTAATTGGTCGAGATTCGAAGGATTTCAGCCACATATTTGGACATACGTCAGTTAAAGCAGACCTGTCCATTTCCATTGGTATGTAATAGCTCCCTTTACGAAGCCGCTAGTAACAGAACAAACGCAGGCCGAGCGACGTAATTACTCCTAACATTAATTTTAATGAAAAAGCCGCATCTCCCGACATTCCAGCTGCGCAACGCAGTCTCCCCCCCTCTCTCTCTCTCTCTCTCTCTCTCTCACACACACACACACACACACTTTCTTTCTATCTCTCTCTCGCTCTCTCTCTCGTACTCTCTCTAGCTTGCAATTGACACTTTTTCGAGATGCATATGCCGGACTGTGCAGAAAAAAGCAGCAAGTCCTCGGAAATGTTGAGCGAGTTCAAACGTTTTAATCACTTGTTAACGGGACGTTGAGCCGTCCTGGGTCTAATCCCAAAATGATGAATGTCCTGTCTGAGACTATTGCTAGTTGCACGAAGTAAATTTATTTCATTTATTTTTTTCGTTTGGGTTAGTTGCAAGAAGACGGTCATTTGACTGTGTACCGCAGGTGTATTTGCGACCAAGGCTTCCTCTGAAGCCTATCTTCAGTGCAGGTCTAACAAATCACTAGAGCAGACGGACTTTGGGGGCATGCCTTCAAGTCTTTGAGATTGATTGATTCCGAACACGTCAACTGCCATGGTTGAATGATCGATTATTTCATGTTTCCGAGCGCACCAACTACGATGGTCATTATTCTCGTACGTAGGAGAAGGTGTTCTTCCTGCGGTAGGTGGTAAGATCCAACGCCGTACTACACGCCGGCTAGCGGGGTTTTCCCCATCCACGTACCTCCTTTCAGCAGGGCATCGTCCTAGCCGGACACGCTCTAAACACCTTACTGAGCAGCCGATATGTTTGATAGCGTAGTATGAGTAAGTGTGTGTGTGTACGTGAGGAATAAAGATAGGAAAATATACAGGAAAGAGTACGCGTGGTCCGTGGCCCGTTTATGAAGGTGCTGATCAGGCATTTTACTGGTATTGATGAAAGAAACCACGAAAAAATACAGAGCAGCTAACCATTAGAATTCTCTGGCAGACACGGCTGAAAACTACCTTGCTAGAGGTGAAAATTCTTCCACCGCCGGTTATCGAACCTTCAATCGAGTCTTCAAGTAACTTGAATTGAGCCATCTCAACCTGTTTCTGTTCATTTACATGAACACATGTTCCTTATGTCATTTTGCTGAGAAAAGCTTCTGAATAGTAATTTCTTGACGATTTCTCCTCTTTTGTAATGTCTAGAAGGTTGTTCTTAAGATCATCAATGACTGAGTTTTTCAATTATTATGTTTTTATACATCCACATCCACATTTGACTAAATATTCATTAACATAATAGGATAATTTGTAAAGAAGAAGAATAAAATACAATACACATTTTTTTTAAATTTCTCTTCATAATTTCGATCAAGGTTGTGTACCAGAAAAAAGATGAATTCTATTTTCAATAATGTGATATATTTTTATACAAGTGATTACAGTATTTAGTGGTTGAATGAAAATGAAGAAAACTCAAAATATGTTGTAGCCTTAAATATTATTTTCATTTCATTTGATGAATTTTATATACACGACAACTTTCCTTCATTGTATGCTTTACAAACTGTTTAATGCTTCAAATAAAGAATCTTTTTGGAACAAATCTTTTTTAAACCGCATAATGCACTAAACGAAAATCGCTGCAAGAGTGAATGCAGGTTGTCTCTGAGGCCCCTACAACGTTGTTGATTCTCTCGCCTCTAGAAAGGGTAAAAATATTCACATTCTCGGAAGAAGTGTGCCTTACATCTGTTAAAGGAAAAAGTACCTAAAGACAATGGTCAGGGGCGGCCAAACTGCGATCACAATATAAGAGTAAAGGCTTCCCAGCTCTCTCAGTCCA
>BOPP01000172.1:479832-491790 GCA_017312745.1 Gryllus bimaculatus
CAAGCCGGTTCCGACCGCCCAAACATGGCTATAGAAACACCTTTATGATGGTCATAGCGACGATTTGTGATGCTTGGTAATAAAAAATAAGTAATAATTCCTTTGGATTGACACCGATTTGCATTAAATTTAAGAGTACATTTATATTTATAGCTTTGAGACACCTGCACAATTTTGTAGAAAAAATTGTAAGAAAAAATCAGATGGACTTAACTCTCAACTGAAAAGCTGTGTTGTAAAAAAATGGCACCAGAAATTTCCCGCGCACTATTCACTTACCCCAACTGTTTTTGTCTTGACCACTTTTTCAGAGATGGCCCATCCTCTTCTACCAGCTGCCTATCGGCGTAGTAGTGGGGACTTTCAAGTACTAACTTCGTGGGAAATTTTGTAATTCATGCGCCAGAAATAGTAGATTTCAAGCCGTAAAACCCTTTATTGTCGGACACTGGAAAATGAAAACGTGTTAAATCATGATTGCTTATATAGCAAATTACTTTTCTAAGACATGGTGTGGCGTAGGAACGCTGGTTTTATAAATTCTTGATACTGAAAAATTTTAATTGACGGCGATATTTTTAAAAGGGAGGTAAACTACTGTAATAAAGCGCATCAGAAAGTACTTTTAACATCAATTCTTAGAACATCCCTAAAATTGCACCGATTTGACAAATTGAATTTTGTTCTCTGATAGAGTAAAGGCCGCGTACGAGAATAGTACTGGTCTCATGTTCTGTAAATTCATGATTTTTCCAAAATTCCAAATGCCAATTATTTAGGAGCGATCTTTCAACGGCTAATATTGAAGATAGAGTTTTCTAATAAAATTCTGTTCCTTAAAGACATTTTTTAAGTGAATGTTTCAGTTTATTGAAAATGGGAGGCCGTTGTTAATTATAGACCACTTTCTTCAACGCTTTTTTAAACATGCTAAAATGGCACAGACATTTTCCTTTTTATTTTTCTCCTCGGATATATCAATATATCATGAGAAATATAGGCTTATTTCTGCGATTTGGGATCTGTTTAACTAGATAATACAAGTCATCATTTTATACTTCGTGCAAAATTTAACGACTTCATATTAAATCTACTTAAATCTTATTTCGTAACTCACCGTAACGTTCTTCGTGGCCCAGCACCCAGCGCCATGATGGTAAACGACGTAAGGGCACAATGCTTTTCGTGTTTATATTTATTGAATATCAAAAAACTATTTAGAAAGCGAAAAAAGCTACCTGATTTTCCTATTTATGTCACATCGTACCCTTTGAAGGAATCGGCTTACTACCGCAAGGACATGTGGAGAACGTTAAATTTGAAAGACAATAATCACCTCTCAACTCTAAAAAACGTTGAACCGTATAGGAAGTTGTTCTATGACCAGAACAAAACAACGAGCCATATCAGAATTCGCTTACATAACCACAGAAACTGGACGTTGTTTGATGTGGGTTATTGAACCCCCAGAAGCTGACCGTAGTTTAAGTGTACTGACATATTGATTACTTTTAAAATGAGGTGCAAGATATTACTGTATATTCGTCATAATAAATATTACTTCATTTCCCTCTGATGTGGTAGAGTCTCGAATTTATAGTTAATTGACAAGTTATTCAAAGAAAACATTTATTTCAAAAAAATCGTCTACATGAAACAGTGATACATAGATATTCCCGAAAAACGAGGAAACTAAACATTTATTGCACTCATGTAGCGACACGTATTCGCAGAGTCCATTTTTTGAAATGATGCCTATTTTTTGATCTGTACATATTACACATTTTTATAAAGTTCTGTCAAATAGTACGTCACTGTTTCTTGCCGTCAATTAAACTATTTAAGGAACAAAGAAGCTTCCAACGCGTTTCACCTAAAGCGCAGAAAAGCACTACGCTGACATTACACACACTCATTTTGGCCTACCGAAAGCCCTGTTACTGCCTAAACGGCGAGCGACATTTTTTAAACGAGTTGCAAAATGTCAAAGCGTAAAAAGCAAATGCGATGACCCTTTCGTACTCTTTTTTTCATCGTCAGATTGCCGACCCAGAGACAACGAGAGCCCCGATGAGGCTGCAGATTTAGCGTTCAGCAGGCTAACGGCATTGGAGTAGCGGGTTGGAAGTTACAAGAGTGGACGAGAGCGCGGTAGGAGAGATTAAACGTATAGAAGGGAAACGTGTCGTTACAAAGCAGTACGTATGATTGATTCATAGTTTACTGGTGTTTGTGCGATCGTGTCAACGTATAGTCATTATTCCCGGTAGTGCAGTGCATGTGTTTGCTTGAGAGATGGCGCTGATTTTGCCAAGATCGAGATCCCGCGCCATACCTACCGTTTGGCTAAGCGGATTTTCTTCTTACTAGTATCTCCCCTACACCGGGTCACTACTACAGCCGAGACAAGGGCTACGCTCCGTCTACCGTCTCTTGGAAGTTGTAGTGCATGTTACTGTAAGTGTGCGTAAACCTAAGGGTGAGGATAGAACCAAAGGAGCAGGCAGGAATTGTTTCGCACCGCGTTCGTGGCCTGTTTGCCTAGGGTACTGCTTCGAAATCACCCTATTATTGATAGGAAAGAAACCACGGAAAAATTTAGAACGGCGAGGCAGCATGTACGACGGCAAACCGGGCGACGGTGCGGCAAGGGTTTGTGGGGAGCAGCGGGGCGGCTTGGGCGGCGGGGGCAGCGGAGGCGGTCTGGGGCCAGTGCGGCGAGGATCAGCGATGGCGCCGGGTGCGCGTGCGCGGGGAACCGCTGTCGGTCTCCGGGGCGGCGGTTGGTGGGCGGTGGTGGAGGCGGGGGCGGCCAGGAGCGTGGCCGGCGGGGGAGGTTGTGTCAGTGGGGGCGGCCGAGTTGGTGCGGCGGCGGGAGGGAGATGGAGAGGGGCGGGTGGGGCTCTCGTGGTAGTAGCAGGAGCAATGAGGCGGCGGAGGGCGGCGCGCGGCGGCGGGCGGGGGCGGGACGGCGGGGCGGCGGGGCTGCGGGGCGGTGGCGCGGCCGGGGCGGGGGGCGGCGGGGCGGCGGGCGGCGGGGGCGGCGGGGCGGCGGTGCGGGCGGGGCGCCGGGGGCGGCGGGGCGGGGGGTGGGGCGGCGAGGTCAGCGGGGGTGACGTTGGGGGCGGTTGGGTCAGTGGGGGCGGCGGGGTCCGGTGGGGGAAGCGGGGGCGTCCGATTGCGAAGGGGCGGTTCGGGTAGGCTGTGCGACAGAAGCGTCGTGAAAGCCGGGACGACAGAAGCAACGTACGGTAATGTTGGGGAGGTTGGTCGGGTGGAGGGTAAGGGAGGGATTGGCGGGCCGTGTGCGACGCCGCCTGCTGCAGTCTGCGCAGCGTGCGGCAACTGTCACGTCCACAAAATGACATCGCTGCGTTAGGCACTCGCCGTATAAAAGGGGTCATTAGACATTACTGAGCGCGGAAAATGTGCTTCCGGTCTGTACTCATTTTACCGCTCTAAATGGGGCTGCCAGGCGCATCAGTTGGCACTACTTCTTGTGTTAGGATTTTTTTAAATTTATTATGTTATCAACAACTCGTATATCCTTTTATACCAAATATCATAATACAACTAATAATGTGTTGGGTAAAGATTAGAGGAAGAAGAAAAAGAAGACTCGGAGAACAACAGTGAAGGATGTTTCGATTTTCCGTAAAAACCTGTGGAAAGTAAAGGCGTTTATGAAGGAAATTCTGAGAATATGATTTGAAAAATTAGAAAAGTAAAATGAATGAAACAGTAAAAAATCCATTTTTCGAGTTCATTGCTAATTTGAATTGACCCTCTGGTGTCATGTTTATTTGACATCTTCCACACATGTACAAATAAAAGGTATAACTTACACTATGTGTTTATAATTTCGCTTTATTACATTCTTAAAACTTTATTACATTTGTATTACATTCGCGAGAGCTCGTGTCCCTCCTCGCTGCTTTTGTAAACAATTACGAACTCAATAAAATTAAAATTATAATTTATTTTAATTTATCATTTCATTCTCTTCCTTTTTGTCCCCGTTTTCTCTTTTCTCGCCAATGTTTCTCTTTTCCTCATTTTTCACAGAAGAGGGCAACCGTGTATTCCAAAGGACGTCTCTTTGGACATCTATCGCCGAAGTCGTTTTTTTATAGTGTAATTTTTTCATTAGTTGTTCCTGTGATTGCTCAACGTGTCTTTGAACAATTTAGCTTGTCTTGTTTGTTACTTCTTAAATAATTAGTCATGCGTTTAATTGTCTATTACACCCTGTAGTCTTCAGATTTCTTGTTTTGCTTGGATATCGGGTAGGTGTACTATAAAAGAGTTAAATAAAAACTGGGAATAAAAAATTTAAAATTTTGTACCTTTTAGTCTTTCGATATATAAACCCGGGTTAATATTTGTAAGGGACAAATAGTAACACTAAATAGTACAAAATAATAGATATCAATAATGTTACTACTAAAGAAATGATCTTACCTCACAGATCATTACCAACTTATTGAAACGAAATCTGTGGTAAAAGAGAATACTTACCATGATTCAATTATCTAGAAGCAAGCTTCAAGAAATCTGTCTTCAATATTTTTAGTGTTTATATTAATTTTAAGAAAAAAAACAATAATACATCATTGAGAATGCTTAAATTCAGAAATTATTCATCTGCCAACATTTATTGCATCAAAACATTCTTGTATCCGCGTTTCACAACATACGCAATCTCTCGTTTTTCTCTCCAATTTAACTTTTCTGCTTCTCGAAGATACAATTTATTTCGTATCTTCTTCCCGACATTTCCGTAATTTTCAAGTTCTCGATATTTAATAAAAAGTTTCGTGTCAGAATGAGATAAGTGAAGAGATAAAAATGCATCGAATTAATTGCTAATGAGAAAACTTCTGTGATAAAGAAGATGTTACACTTCTTTCGCTTACAAAAAACAGAAAGACGCTTTTAATTCAAGACAAGAACCAACGAGAAAACTAAGAAAATGCTCATATAATTGTGCACAAAATTTTCATCACTTTAAAACCTCAATTTTACTAGAGAGACTACTTCTACTTGTTCTTATTTGGAAATATCCTTCCTACCTTTCGATTCTGGTTTACTGTAGAAATAAAAACCTGTTAGTTAATTCTGTTTTTAATATATGATACCATTTTGTATATCAGATTATGCCTCTCAATATAATACAATCACAGTGATAAGATGAATATATGCTATAGAGCTTCATAAGCTACAACATTATCATCAAACATTAATATAATCCATTAAAAAAGTAATATAACTATTTCTTTTTAAGACTGATAATTCGTAGTGATAATAATACTACCTAGTAATATGGTGTATGATGTGTCAAATACATAGTTGTCTCATCTCGCAAATACCAGAGGGATCGTACGTACTTACGAGAATTTTTTAATAATTGGAATTGGATATGAAATTATTAAATAGAATCATCCAAATTTGGTTATTCTTTTCAAAAGCACTTGGGACTTATTTAAACGATACATACTTGTTAAAATTCAATATGTATAATTTAATATTTTATGTCATATTGTTAAAATCATTTATTAAAGAAAAGGAGAAAAGTTATGGCATAAAATGACAAAAAGAAAAGGATAATATCGAAGATTTACGATGTGTAAGGCATCAAAGGTTTTCAATTACTTTCATTATAATTAAATTGCCAAGGATTGTTCTTAAATATTGATAACACGGAAAATCTAATGAAAAACATAAGTGGTGCCTATGTTACAATATTAATGACAAACAAAGACGGGGATAAAAAAATGAGAAGAAAGATATTAAGTTCACCAGTAGAAATTTCTCATTTCCGATAAGTCCCTGTTTAGTTAAATAGTGAAGTTACTTTTACAAACATAATTATATATTGTTCAGATATCATAAAGCAATATGAAGGTATATAATTGACAAATAACGGTCTCCTCTCATCACTCCAGCATATGGTCCGAATGCCGCCTTCAATGTCACTGAAGCTGGCACGTTAGTTAAGTTAACAAGTCAGTGAGGACATATTTTCATTCCGGAAGTTTTTCCAACTTCAGGGGATGCCATTTTTTTACTATCTGCACTCGATACTCACGATGTCCCTCGTGGGGACACGTGTTAATCTTTATCCTAGATACACACTTTCCGGCTTCACAGTCTGTGGTCAGGGGGTTCAAAAGGCCTTCCGCGACAACAGGCCCTGAATTTGCACAAGCTCTAGCCACCACAGCCAACCACGACAGCATGAAGACACATAATAATAATAATAATAACAATAATAATAATAATAATAATAATGTCTTTATTAATGGCGAGGCTCAGGCCATAGTGCCTGCTTCTTCCGCCTAAACACTGAATTTACATACATTTAGAATAGTAAACATCATTTTAAGAGGGCGAGGAACAAGCTGTACATTTACGTCTGGGAGAACAAACCGTAGGGACCATCCCGGCATACCGCCTAAGCGATTAAGTAAACCAGAAAAACCTCCAATCAGCGATGGCGGCTTAGCGGGCGCGAAACATTATAGAAACTAGTATGTTATTATTGAGTAGTGAAGGTAAGTTCGTGAAAGAATGAAAAAGAAAAGAAGTACAGGGGGAACGGGCGTCAGAAAGTTCATAAATTGATAAAAGTTTGTGCAGGGGAGCGAATGAGAAAAAAAAAAGCAAAGAAAAGGACAAGAAGAAAGTAGGCGAAAAAAAAGTGAAGTTATTTGAGAATGTTACAGAAAGCTACGTTTAGTTTACAGCTAGCTCTTACAAAATATACAAAAATTTTTACTCAGAGAAGCACAATACACTATAAGCTAAAAACAAACAGTAATTTTAAACACAATACTGGCAGTATTAAGGAACAATACAAAGGGAGTGCGGGGTGGTTATCTAACATCAATTTTGTTATGCCAATATATTGCAGTGAATTATCTGATGAGTGCGTAAAAGATAGCTACAAGTATATTTTATCTGAAACGTCACTAATTCTTTGTATATTTTTAATATAACAATTTTCATTAGTGTGTACACAGAAAAAAAATAATAATGCTCATAATTTAGTTTGAGAGGAATGGAAGATGAGGATAAGAGCAATGAGGTATGCGGTAAATATTGAGAATAAAGAGGCGGGAATAAGGGTGTTTAACGGCGTGGGCTTGAAGTTGGGAGGAAGTCTGGAGATTGAAGCAAGACGTTAAACGCCGTTCTATATGTCGTTATTTCCTTACCCATGTGACGTTATTCAGCTATGAATTTGCGAAAGTGTTTAAATGCTTTAGGTCTACGCCTGGTTAATTTTATTCCAGGCTCGGGATAGCTGAATAGTGAATGATTTACTTGATGAAAAGTTCGTGTTGTGACGTGGTACACAAAGCAGGCTGCATTCACGAGCCTCGATTTAGTTTCAGAGGATTGAAGTTACTTATAAGGCGTGTTGCATGAGAACCGGTTAAAATTTTATAATGAAGAAGTAGAGAGTGTAGTAACTGTGTAGTAACATAATGGGTTAAATTGTAAGCGTTATGGAGGCTTTGGGTCATTTACGTTGTCCTCATGAGTTGTAAAATTTTGCAAACCTACCTAGATTTTTCGCGGAAAATACAAAGGTATGTGTCCCGATTTTATTTCTAATTTGTGGCTTGTTAATATTTGCTTGAGAGCTGTAAGAAGAGATCAGGACTATACTACTCCAAATTCAGTTAGGTCAGAAACAGCGTGTCGTTTAAATCTTTAATTCAAATCTTTCTGATGTTTGTTTTTACGTCTTGCTGTGTTTGTCGTCCCAAGCTTCGTAACCGAAGAAGATTTCTTTTTTCTGGCAACGTCCTCTCCTTTCTCTCCATTAGCAGATAAGACCAAGTAGAGTGGAATGTTTCTCCGCCTCTAATCTCTTTGGCGCTGATTTACGCTCTCCGACTTCCGGCGAGAAAAGGGTTTCTCATCTGCAATGGGCGATGTTATGGGTGTAGTACTTCCTACTTCTAAGGTACGAACGCACCATTGAACCAGTAGTGGCTGATTGTTTGATATTGCATAGAGGCCGAAAATCATTTGAAAGCTGGTTTGGCGCAAAACACGAACTGATTGTTTTGAGTATGGGATTTCAGAATTTTCGGCTTCAAACTTTACTTTTTGTATATTTACGTAATTGCTTACACTACCAAAGTTTCTGGTACATGTGATTTCTGCGAGTATGACTGTGAGCAAGCTGGCTAATGGAAGTAATGAAGAGTAGTACTTTTCTAAAAAATTATTAAAGATTTTGTAATTGAAGAGTTTATGCAAAGTACCTCAGATTTAAGTAATTTAGATTCTTTTAATATCAAGAAATTGACAAGAGACGAAAGGTATTTATATTACGTATAAATTAAAATACTATTAACATCACAACATATATGTCCATCAGTTCTCTTATATTTTCTTTGAACCCTGTTTTGCAAGAATTTACAAGTGTTTCGCCCAAAACAGAATTACACGGTATTCTTCAAATGCCGTTCAATATTACCTGTCTTTCGCGATTACTTTTAAAAATTAAGGCAGAACCTTCACCTGCAGTGAAGAATGCGGGGACAGTTCTGCCAATCTTTCCTAATGAAATTCCTACCTGTCGGAATGTGAGTCTGGAAGCCGAGTTATTACGAACGGAACGTGACACTGTTGGGAAGAAGAAAAGGGGCTCGGCGCAGATGCCAAAAAAAGAGACGAGTGCTTAACGGAGCTTCGAGGAGCGGAGCTTCGTCGAACGCGGCGGCGATGGGGTAACGGTTAGCGTACCGGAGTGTTGTACCCAAGTTGGCGAGTTCGAACCAGTTCGAACCAGTTCGAACCCGATCGAAGCCGTGTATTTTTAAGGGCCTGATGGCCCGAGTCTCGCCACATAAAATAAGGCATTAATTCAATTCAATTCAAAAAAAGTGAAAAGCGAGAAACGAGTTCTCGTAGACTGTCGTTAGGCATCAAATTCCATCAGTCATTCTAAATAAAGATGTTGAACTTGAAAACTATTCCTTTCAAATTCACGTTAAATTGCGTTTGATTTTAAGGAACAATTTATATGCATGTGTTCGTTCACAAAATTAAATTTTAAGAACATTGTACATTAAACGTTTCGTTCTCTTGCTCATTTAAGCGTATTAAATTTTACATAATAACATTTGAGAAAGCTTCCCAAAGACGATCTCAGAGCAATGTCGAGTGAAAATGTAAAGCGAGAACCAAACGTTTTTAAAATTTCTCCAAGCATCAAATTGCTCACGCCATCTATAACAAAGATGTTCAGTTGAATAACATTTCGTTTCCAATCGATTGGGGTGAAGTTTCATTTTGAGAAACATCTTATGTGTGCTTTTGCCCCAAATGTTAAGAACGGATTACATTAAAGGAAAATATTTTACTTTCCTAGCTTGCTTTATTTGCTATATTTTCTTTAAAATAGATATTTCTTTTTGTGAAGTTTGTACGCAATTTTAGCCAACCATTGCTGCGAAGTTTTCCTCCTTCAAATGTCTTTTGAAATATTCTTTGCTTTCCCACGCAATGAATAATAATAATAATAATAATAATAAGAGGAATAATATTTATATTTTTACTATGTATAATTGAAGCATTTAAAGGCTACAACAAACACATGACAAATTGAAATTTCTCTTTAACGTTTCACATATTTTAAACCTAATCGTATACTAATTCATTATTGTTTAATTGTAGATCAGAAACAATAACACCGTCCCATTGCCCCGGCCTCCCACGCCACCCCCGCCGCCCCCTCTCTCCTATCAACACCAGGTGGATGTTAGAGCAGTACCCTACCAAACGGGCCACGGACCGCCAGCGACATTTCCTGCCTCTCCTTTGTTCTATCCTCACCCCTTAGTTACGCACACTTACAGTAACATGCACTACACTTGCCAAGAGACCGGTATACGGAGCGTAGCCCTTGTCTCGGCTGTAGTAGTGACCCGGTGTAGGGGAGATACCTAGTAGAAGAAAACGCCGCTTACCAACCGTAGGTCTGCGCGGGATCTCGCCATTCAGCGGGGCAAAATCAGCGCCATCTCTCAAACAAACACATGCACTGCACTTACGGGAATAATGACTATACGTTGACACGATCGGACACACCAGATAACTATGAATCAATCATACGTACTGCATTGTTCGACACTGTTCCCCTTCTACGTTTTATCCTCCTCCTACAGCGCTCTCGTCCACTCTTGCAACTTTCCACCTGCTCCTCCATCCCTTCAGCCCGTGCTGAACCTAACTGCAGTCCTCATCGCTCTCGTCGTCTCTGTTGCATCTGACGATGAAAAAAAGAGTACGAAAGGTCATCGCATTTGCTTTTTACGCTGACATTTAGCAACCTTGTTTAAAAAAATGTCGCTCGCGTTTACGGCAGTAGCGGGCTTTCAGTAGGCAAATGAGTGGTGTGTATGTCACGTAGTGCTTTTTCGCCTTAGGTGAAACGCTTGGAAGCTTCTTTATTCCTTAAATCGTTTAATTAACAGCAAAAACAGTGACGTACGTATTTGACAGAACTCTAATAAAAATGTGTAATATGTACAATCAAAAATAGCATCATTTCATAAATAACTCTGCGAATTCGTGTCACTACAATGAAGTGCAATAATGTTTAGTTCACGTTTTCAGAATACTATGTAACACTGACTCATGAGACGATATTTTTGAGTAATGTTTTCATTTGAATAACTGTCAAATCAACTATAAAATTCAAGACTATACCAAGACAACATGTAATATTAATAAGCAAAAACGGAACCATTTCATAAATTTTTTTGTGTATAAGTGACGCTACAATGAATGCGTGCAATAATATTCACTTCTCGTTTTCGGAATACTCTGCAATAATGATTCATGATACAACTTTTCTTTTTTTAGTAATGTTTTCTGTTGAATAACTGACAAATCAACTATAAAATTAGAGACTATACCAGCATCAGAAAATTATGAAATATTTATTATAACGATATTATTAGTTACTATTTGCACCTAATTTTAAAAGTATAAATATGTCAGAAACACGTAATCTACGTCAGCTTCTGGGCCATTGACCCACATCTAAATCACGTTTTTGTCCAGTTTTTGTGGTTATGTGAGCGAATTCTGATATGGCCCGTTGTGTTTCTTCTAGACATAGGAGCAACTGCACTCACTGCGCACGTATTCCTGAGTTCAGTGGGGAATATAGACTTTAAAATTAACGTTCTGCATGTCCTCGCGGCAGTAAGTCGATACCTTGACAAAGGGTACGATGTCACATAATATCGAAAATAAGTAGCTTTTCTCCCTTCCAAATAGTTTTGATATTCAATAAATAAAACACGAAAGCATTGTGCTCTTCCGTCGTGACCATCATGGCTCTGGTAATGACACAGATTTTCAAAAAATTAAACATTAACTTACTCCAAAATATGTCTTTAAGAAACAGATTTCATTAATGAAAATCCCTATTTTCAATACTATATCTTGAATGACGCTCCCAAATAATTGCAATTTGGCATATTTTGAAAAATCATGAATTTACAGGAACATGAAACGAGCACTGTACACTTAAGGGTCATTAACACTAGCACAGAACAAAATATAATCAAACAATTCGGTGCCATTTTTCAGGATGGTTATGATAACTGATGTAAAGTACTGTTGGGCCTTTTTAGTAAAATAGTTTAGTACCCTTGCATATCAAAATATCCACCATCAATCGATTTTTCAATGTCAATTACCCACAAAACCAGTGAACTGGCTACACCACGAAAAACTTCACACCGTTAAGAAAAAAATGCTATATACAGCAATGTGATTTATTCACGTTTTCATTTCCAGTGTCCGACAATAATGGGTTTTCCGATAAAAATTCACTATTTTCTGGCGCATGATTACAAAACTCTCTCTTCCACCGAAGTTAGTATTTGAAAGTCACTCTACCGCCGATAGGCAGCTGGAGAAAAG
>BOPP01000172.1:495123-521661 GCA_017312745.1 Gryllus bimaculatus
GGAGATGTTGTAGATCCACACACACTAGATATTAATAATTATTTACTTTGCACATTATTCACTTCCATGAATGTAGTAAAATAAAATCTATGAGTAATAATCGCGTACTATTCTTCCTGTCATGTTATACTCACTTTTAATTGAGAATAATTTATATATCTCAATTATCGTTTTAGAAAGTAAATATTATTATTCTTATTGTTTTATGATAATGCCTTGTCTCTCATAATGTCTGTTTTCATACAGGTTATGCTGATGATAATGATGATGAATATGATGGCGAGGAGTTTGATGGAGTTCGTTATTGTATGTATGTTATGACAAAAGATGAACACTACACAGGGTATGAAGGAGATGACGAGTATGAAGAGGAGGAGGAGGCAAAGGACAATGTTCAGGAGGAAGAGAAGGAAAAAGAAAAAGGAGAAAATGATGATGACCTGGGAGAAGATTTGTGGTGGCACGTCGGATGGCTTTAAATGGGTAGCCATCAAAAAGGATTTTTTAATTGTTTACAATATTTTTAACGCTTTATTGATTTTTATATTAAAATACTCAAAAAGAAAAAAATCAACTTCAACCACGGAGAAATTTGGCTGTTCTTCTCGATACTCAAACATTGAAGGCTCAACTTTGAACCTATGCCAAAATTAAAATGGAATTGATTATGTTGACCAAAGAATTTGTTAAAAAATATATATATAATTACAAAAATATTCAGTTTTTTCGAAACATGGGTCCAAGTTTCTAAGACGTTTCTAAGAAAATGAACTTCAACCAGAAAAGCAGTATTATCCTGCGGATTATTCAAATATTGAAAAAATGTCTTTGAACAAGACATACAATTGAAGACATTTGTCATTTTAAACGTTGCTATGATTCAACATTTGATTACAGATAAAGAATTTTGAAATTTTATAAAAGTTCAAGGTTTTACAACATTGAAGACTGTTTATGTGTTTTATGGTCTGAAATTTTTTCTCAACAACTGCACTCTCTTTTATAGGATTTTTATTGAATAAATTTTTATATAAAATTGTGTAAAATTATTTTCTATAAAGGTATTCATTATGATAAATATGCTAATATTTGTCATATTCTTATAATTTGGTTAGCTTCGATACTAACTACTTTTATCACCTTATTAATCAATGTCAATATTAATACGAATATAGTTCATAGTACTGAAGCAAATTTGTCGCATTACTGTCAGTTTATATTATAATTTCATATTATATTTCGTTTAAGGGATTCTATTCGACTTATTTTTTGTGACCGTTTAATTTTTTTAGCCAGCAAATTTTTAATGCCAGCTAAGTAATTCTTAATTGCTAATTTCCATCTATTGCATTCATTTTTAACGTACGTGCAAAGAGAAGGCTCTCTTTTTAACCAGCAGAGTAGTCGTGCCCGAAATTTTGTAGCAAATATCTACTTTTTTTCAAATATATTGTTTTTCTAAATTTGAAGACGCTTACGATTGTGAGCAACTGGTATTATAATTTTCATTATCGTGCAGATATTACAAAAACTTGTTTAGCGTCTTAATTACATCTGTTTTAACAGTTCGTTTTGCAAATTCGAGAAAACGATCTTTGTGATGAGTTGTGCGGCTCCGAAATATCGGAAAGTAACAGTACATGAAATTTCGAAGTAAAAAATCAAAAAAGAACATTGTAATTCTTTTAGTAATTTAAGAAAAATATTTTTAATAAATTGTATTTGTTGTAATAAGCTCTGAATGACTCTGAATGACATTTTTATGTAACACTGTTAAGACCAAGGGGATTGAAATTTTGCTGTTCTTTATTTGTTTGCATTTATATATATATATATATATATATATATATATATATATATATATATATATATATATTCACGGTTTCGAAGATCAACAAATATTACTACCATTTTCCTACCTTATTTACCTAAGAAGCTCGAAAATAATTTTTTGTACACCAGCATTATAGACGATCTTTTCTGTTGCAAGAAATTGTTCAAAATTGGGCATTTTACAACACATATGACGACGTATTACTACCATGTTTCAAACTCTCTAATTTTTTTTGTACACCAGCAGTGTGTACATTATTTTCTATTGCAAATAATAGTTTTAATTTGGGCATTTTAGGACACAAAAGACGTATTGGATTTCACGGCATGAGTGAATGCGTCATCACACATTCAGCCAATCGCACCGGGTAAATCTTTGGATGGTACTGATGAACGGAACAACCGACCACCTTTTATTTGCAAATATGACAAATACCCGGTATGTGCACGTAAGCTTCGGGGCATCGTGTTCATGTTATTTTCTGGATAGTGGGTCGTCACTATCCCGAAGAAGCCTGCGATATGACAGGCGAAACGTCGGCCTCTCAGCCAACGACGCGGCGTCACCCGGCCAGCCAAGAATTCAAATACCTTACACATCACATGATAGTTGTTTTGCTAAATTAACTTTGATTCTTCTACACTTATCATTGTAGTTACCACTTATCAACTTATCATGCAATTACACAAACAAATAAAATATTTAACTCGTTTATAATGCTGCTTTTTTACATTTGAACAATTTTGAAAACAAAATCATACCGTCGCTGGTTTTCAAAGCATGTACTAATGCAATGAAGCATTATACACCAATTGCACAAACCACAGTTACGAATTGATTTCATAACTTTTTATTATGTATTTTATTTTTATTTTTACTTTCTCGCCTACTTAGTATGTATACAATGTGATCAAAAGCATCCGGACACGTCAAATAAGTTGTTATCGTGCTGTACTGGTTCACATAGAGGCGACTTGCACCCCTTGTTCTTTTGTTCTATCACGGCAGAGGTTTACGTAAATGTTTTAAATATCTTCTTGCTTCCAACTGCTGAAGGGTAACTCGGGGATGGGGTTTGTGTATTTCAAAGCAATCGAGCGCCTGTTCATACTACACGGCCTGTGGTGGATCGGTTATACAACAATAACATCCCTGTAATGGACCGGCCTGCTCAAAATCCTGCTTGAATCCAATCGAACACCTTTGGGATGTTTTGGTGGTGCCAGGTCTCACCGACCTACATCGACACCTCTCCTCAGTGCGGCACACCTTGAAGAATGGGCTACTAAGCCCCAAGATACCTTCCAGCACCTGAATGAAAGTATGCCTGCGAGAGTGGAAGCCGTCTTCAAGGCTAAGCCAACACCCTATTGACCTCCATTGCCGATGGAGGACGCCACGAATTGGTAAGTCATTTTTAGCCACGTGTTCGGATACTTTTAATCACATAGTGTATTGGTGAGGTAGTAAATGTAGTATAGAGAAAATAATGTAAACCTGTGTCAAAAATGGAAATTGTTCGACGTACATCTGATATTATGGGGCCATGGTAGAGAAAAATGGGATAAATTTTGTTCCACTGTGAAGTAAACTAGCCAGTAAGCTACCTCCACGAGTGTTCTCGGTTATTAAACTCCACTATTTCATTCCCATGATGATGGGGAAAGTGGTTAATGAAAAAAAATTATTTGTTTAAACTAGTTGTGCTGCAGATTGGTGCAGACTTTGTCGTACTAGTTAGTTTTCTAACTAGTTGTTTGCTTGAGCCAGCTTTTTGGTCTTGTTTCATCCTTTTGTCTGCTGCTCTCTACCGCCGCCCAAAGCACTCTAGTGTATACATTAGATTTCACATCAAGAATATATTGGTTGGAGATCCCTGCCTGCTAGCAGCATTGTCTAACAATGTTTCTCAAAACTACAGTCTCTAGAGTCTAACTGTGCAAATTACATTTACTTTATTACAGAGCATATAAAATACTCTAAAGCTAAATTGTAGAGGGAGTAGCTTTAAAGGTAAGAGACTTTCGTGAGTCTTGCCAATGACCCTGAATTGATCCTGAATTTTTGAATACATTATTTTGATTTCAAAATTAATTAAATATAAAAATTGTTGTAAGAAAAGTGATGGACGTCGCAGTGTGAAAATGTTGTTCCATAAATATGGAACTAGCTTTGATTCCCAGTCTGCGTATATATTTTTATCTATTCTACATTGCAATAAAATACCACTAAATTACAATATCTCACATTTGTCTTGCCAATGTTATGCAGAAGGGAGATAAAATTTGCTTTCAGAAGAAGGCGAATCTTTTAGTTCTGAAAAAAAAATAGAAAATTAATCGTTTGTATATGAAATTATGCATTATATAGTGTGAAGATAACAATAATTGATTTTTACCCTGCTCCCCGGGCGTACATTTTTTATCACGCAGCTATATTGAGCAATCACAACGGTGTGTGGTTCGCTATCACGTTTTGGAGATTTCTAAAAGATTTCAGCCGTCATATGCAGGACCAATAAATCCAAATATCACAAAAATATTTGTTATTTAAAAACTAAACACAAAAATGCTCTAACTAACGTATGAAAATCAACATATATAAAAATAAAATGTTATAAGATAACACTTTTTCCGAAAATTCTCGGAATGGTAAAACAATTTTTAATTTATTTCAAAAGTTTTGATGACTCGTGCACGCAGAGATAACGCTCTAAAATTGCCTGTATCCATTAGGCATTCTTATCAGTGCAGCGAAAGAAAATAATTTTAATGTGTGTTCCGCATACAATTCTGTGGCAGGTCCTAGAGGTAGCAAGGTGAAGCAACTTCAGATATTTTCAGAATTATTCAAAATGCTTTAAGATCTGCAACACTACAAAACCAACTTCTCAGATAAATAAGCACGGAATTAAAATTATAATAATAATAATTTACAAAAATGTTACAAAAAATGAAGACACACATTGAGGAACAGAACATCTTAGCAAATGCACAGAAAGGATGTAGACCTGGATCTCAGGGTTGCAAGGAGCAACTCATTATAGTCTCTGCAATTATGGGGCAAGTGCTTGAAAAACAAAGAAACATGTACGCATGCTACATAGATTATGCTAAAGCATTCGACACCATGCCCCATTCTTGGCTTCTTCAATATTTGGATGTACACAGGGTCTACCCGTTTATCCAAAACTTCCTGAAAACTGCAATGAGTTTATGAAACCCCATGAAATTTATAAATACTTGGGTTTCCAACAGTCAATCCGAATCAAACACACTGTTACTAAAATAATAATAATAACCGAAGTGTGTAGACGATTTAATGAACTCTTAAAAACTCAACTCTCTGCTAGAAACCTTGTGCTTGTGATCAATTCATTTGTTATTCCAGTGCTGACATACTCCTTTGGCGTTATTAAATGAAGCACTACCGACTTTGACAACCTCCAGAGGACAATTCGAACCTCTATGACTCAACATCGAAAACATCATCACTATTGAAGTACTAAGCGTTTTACCTTTCAAAGATCGCAAGAAGAGCAGGGTGTTGTAGATCTCAAAAAATATTCACAACTCTCAAATTGCAGCGCTCAGAAGACATTTCCTGGAACATTGTGGGAGAGTTCAGCAAGCAATGAGCGCAGATGATAATGCCTATAGTCCTCTGAACTTGAAAGAGCTTGATCCGCCTGTTCAGCCAATCGCTGAAATGGAAGAGAAGAATGGAATTATGGAAATGCTGCATGGAAGGTACCGCCATGATCTGAGTAAACCAAAATCGACATCTCTGCGTCGCACGCATGGCTCCAGCACGGGGATCTCTTTCGCGAGACTGAAGCCTTCATGATGGCTATCTAGGACCAAGTGGTGCCAAGATTGAACTACAGAAAACACATTTACAGAGATTCTACCATCCAAAAGCTCGAAATTTGAAATCACAAAATCAATTTTCCGCAGCATTACATAACGTTCCCTATACGAGTAATATGTATATTACCGTATGTATGTACGTACATGGGAAAGTTAAATAAGAGGAAGATAAAGAGGATGGAATAGTAGTAATAAGTACTATACTCAGTAATATTAATATACGGGACAGTAAAAAAGAAGAGAAAGATAAAGAGGACTAAAAAGAAAAAAGAAGGAAGAGGAAAGGAAAGAAGGAGACAAAGGTCGGAAATAACATGTAAAAAAGAAAAAAACGACGAAGAAACAGAAGAAGAAGGAGATGAGGAAGGAACAGCCGGAGAAGAGAAAGGAGAACAGGAATCTAGAGATTAATAAGAAGATGGAGAGGAAGCAGAGGTAAATGTATATGAATAAAATGACGAAAAGGAAGAGAAAAAGAAACGAGGAGAACGAGAAGAAAAACAAGAAACAGTCTCGCCCTTGCGCCCCACAGTGCGCCCGCGGCCACGCTCGTTTCCGCTTCCGCTTCCCGCGCGACCTCATTTCCGGCCGCCGCCGCCACCACCGCCAAGGCATAAACAGCCTCCCCCCCCCCGCCCACGAGGGACACTGCTTCGTACGCGCCGCGCATCGCAGCGGTCGCCCGCCTGGTCATGGCGCCTGAGCCTTTAAGCGGCCATTCCTCTTAATAAGCGCGCCGAGCCCCGATTCGCCGGGTATTCCCCGCGATCACGTGCCGACATCGCTGCGCTCCTGGCGAATGGCCACGAAACACTGATACAGATCAAGGTACGCCTAAACGTTGGCGTATTGTCACTAGTCATTTGCACTAACAGTGTGTTTGTTAGCGTATTCAATTTATTTATTATTTATTATTTATTATTTATTATTTATTATTTATTATTTATTATTTATTATTTAGTTGTTGAGAGAAATAAATAGAGGTCCGAACAACACCCAAATGAATCTCCTGCATGCGTAATAAGAGAAGACGGGGAAGAGTATAAAAGATATAGAAGATCAGGAAGTACTGCTGCTTTTACCGGCAAGAACGTTTTTATTACGAAGTGTCAACCGATCACAGAATATAGCTAGGCCTGGAATGTAGGGTATAAAAAAAATCACATCATTTTATTACAACTTGCTGGCGGTTATAGACAAATCAGATATCCCATTAGAAAATCGTATATTATAAATCAAAGTCAAATTTAAAGTATTGTTGACCGATATCAAGAATACACCGAAAATAATAATATATCTAGATTTGAGTAGTATTAGCTACAGAATGAAAGGAGTACCAAATATTTATTTGTATAATATTGTAACTCAATAAAACATGTACTTCTTCTAGAATGAACTATAATTATTGTAGACAAATTTTTATAAAATGGACCCAAAGTTAGTAGACATTTCAATGTGATTGGCGTCAATGCTCATTGGACCTTTCTGATAAATGGACAGAATTTCTATGGACATTCCATGTTTCTGCACTAAAATTCGAAATGGACTAAAATTCATAGTGGACGTAAATAAAGTGACTGAAATGTTTCTGAACAATGTGTTTGGGAATCTGTCGTGCTATACCTTCTGCACAATTTTTTTGTAAAAAAAATGGCCGAGTTGAGATAGCAGTAACTGTTTTTCATTCACCTATTCAAATACTTTGTTACTTCAGTCGACTGATTGAAAATCTTACGTTTTAAGATTACAATGCGTTGAAAGATGATTAAATACATTTAGAAATCATCACCACATGGTTCAGAGCAAAGAATTTTTCCTTTGTTTCAGCTAGCAATTTCGACATCATTACAAGGCTGTTGTTACCATCTCTAAACATTAGTGGTTCGACCACGTATCATTTTGCAATAGAAGGTGCCTGTCCATCTAAGTTTGGCATTAAGAAATAATAAAAATTAATTTCAGAGATAAAAAGATATTTGTTATTTTACAAATTACACAATGCAAATACCAGTAAAACCCAAAATACAAAACAAAAACTATGAAAATAAAATTTTGATGAAGTGTAAAATTATTAGAGAATGATACCTTTATACTTTACGCGATGTCATGATGAAAACTCTGGTGAGCTATTGCGCAGCCTGTACTGCTTATATCAATGAGCTTCACGCACCAGAGTGCGTCACAATATTGCAAAACGATAAATACAGCAAGATATTATCACATTGTTACAAGTCATTGAAACAGCTAGTATGAAGCTATGAAGTATTTCTTTTATATATTGAATATTGTAAACCTTCGTCGTCTTAATTTTGGTTGGTCACCGTTGAAAATTCACTTTATGCCACTTTCAACACTTAACAACTTTAAACACTTCCTACTTGCCGTGCTGCATGACAGCCAGAGACAGGTTTGGCATTTCAATGTGCTTGTGTGGTGGTCACGTGTATCGTAAAATGTCTGGGGCAGCAAACATCGATGTATCGGACCAGCTCGCCCATGTCTTTTCATCATGCCAGAAGTTACATCGGAAATTTTATCTTTCAAGAATTTGTACGGCCTCGGAATAACCGCACTCTGTGAACATGGAATTTCTGGAATTTAATGCGGATATCGATTTTCTTTCCGCAAGTGAACAAAATTACATTTGTGTGTAACATATAAAAAAATGTAGCCCCTGAAATATTTCTCGTAAATGTGTGAAACTATAAGATGTTCCTAAAGAGGTGCATTACATCGTGCTATAGTGATGTTCCGAAACTGATAATAAAAGTTGGATCATTAGTTGTCATGTATTTTTTAATATTATTTCTGACCATAGTTTTCGTGTATTTTGTTTAATATTATCATAAGACGTTTTCATTCAAAATAGACTATTGACTTTCTTTGCTGTGTAGAGAGTTAACAGTAATACACTCTGTTGGGAGAATTTTTGGTCTGAAATATATCCATTACTCTAATAATTTTTTTCTTAAGGCTTTTATACAGCAGACAGCTAGTTGCCCTTTAAGTCCCGATGGGATGCATACACACCATACACTAGACACCAACACACGTGCGGGTACATCTGATCTGGAGTCAGCAGAACGTGAGGCCCTTCGCGACAATAGACATGAGAGGAGGACATGGGGAAAAACAACAATGCCCAAGGCGGGAGCCAAACCCGCGACACTTTGGCCAAAAGCGCTGAGTGGGTATACGCTCCTGGACGGACCTACACGAATATTTAAAACCCTAAATACTCATGCATGTAGTTAAGAATTGCACCAACTTCTCGAAATCGAAATAATAGATCTTTGCTTTTGCGTTTAAAAAAGACTTTCGAATTTATGTTGGTAAAATGTATTGTAGTATACTAGACATAATAGTGAACTTCTCCATGTATTACTATCCCTTTTCATCAAAGAGTGTAAAAACATCAATTTCCTAAAATCAATTTTAATTTCTGTTGATCTATCAGGTTCTAATGTATGAAAATCCTTAACTTACAAACTTCGTAGCTCAAAATAGTACATGAATGCAGAGAATATCGACTTGTGAACTTCTATAGATATAAAAACCTGCTGCCTACTAACTCTGTCCATGTTAAACTTTCTCAGTAAACTTTAAAACGAGCTGTGAAAAATTTTTGGTATAGTGGTAAGATAAGTTATAAGACATATGCCCCTTCTACTATTTCATCTCTAGTTTAATTCTTGTGTCTGTATCTGAAACTGTTATAGAAAATGCAAAGCAGCAATAATAAATGACTATATTAATTGTTACTACTGGTTTTTTTAAGTTCTAATTCTAATCCCTGCTAAGTACATAAAATTCCTTCATGAATATTTAGATTTAGGTTCAGACACTAAAGTTCAATCCAAGTAAGATTCTTAAGAAATAATAATCAAAAAATTTAATGATTCATGAGTTATTATGTTTCAAATTATGTCCTATTTGGGGAAGAAAAATGAGAATAATTAATAACGGAAATAATTAAAATAATTTTTAAAAAGTGACTTTGTTACTCGTAATATCCAATCCAACGAGTAATTATAATTAAATTTAGAAACACACCACAAATAAAAATATTAAATCTCAAGTAGGCGAGTCCCTTAACGCGCCAAGCTGTGCGTGTCGTTACGCAAAGCAACCGAGGGCCGAATAGCAATGCTAGAAGCATTCCCTTTTCCAGGAAGGACTCCGCTCACCGCTTGCATGGAAGGCCCGGGCGCAGCGACGACGCGGACACGGGGTCGCCCACGCGGGCGGTGGCCATGGCGACCGGACAAAGGACGATCGCACAATGGCCTCCGAAGGCTGGCGGACGCAGACCGCGAAAGCAGATTGCGAATCTCAGGACGCGAACTTCGCTTGCACGCCGCCGACGAAACGACTAATAAAGCACAGGCGAGATTGGCCCATGTACAGTTGAACTGTGTCATGCTCATTTCGAAGAAGAGTAAGAATGGAAGCAGCAAAGCGAATACACACTGACCGATCCATGTTGTGATGTTTTGTATATCAAAGAAGAACAATCCTTGAATTTTACAAAAGCACCAGATAGTTTGTAATGCATTTTTGTTTACGTCAGTAAGAAAATGTGATAGTGAAGGAAAGGCATAATTAAAAGTAAATAGCGTGCTGTACTGTGAAGAATGAGTTATTTAAATGTCAAGTAAAATTAAACGTTTTGAATCGAAAATATCTTTATTTCGCAAACTGTTAACGTAAGAGTGCAATATTTGTACCTACTTTGTTCTGGTTAGGAGGTATAACCAAGATTTTTATCTAAGAAAAGAGCACCAGTAACTTTATCTTACATGTTGCTATGTTCAATAAATAACTATAATTTCATAGAACATAAAACCAAACGAAAAAAGAAATAATTCGCCTCAGAACATATTCCTAACACATGACAAAAATGTTTTTACCAGGCTGAATTTAAAAATAAAAATTAATAGTAAAGAATAAAAACATAATGACAATATAATACATACAAACAAACGAAGAATATAAAATAAATACTAGGTTTTTTGGCAACAAAAAACTGACAATATTTTCGTATGAATTCACTGTCCCTTACCTCGCGCCGCTTCATATTGCGCGTGCACTCTCCTTTCTGGATTTGGAGGGGAAATACGCGCGGAGTGAGGGGAAGTTGCCCCTGCTTGCAAGAGCGCAGGGCTCCCAAGCGGGCAAGTAGCTCGTTTGGGCGCAGTTTGATATAACTGAACTAGTTACTTGTGACATACCGTAAATCTTCACTGCTTGAGGCTGTATTTTAGTGCAAAACAAGGCCCGGGACATAAGTTTTTGAAAAATGGTAAGACGGCGTTGAAATTCGAGTTTCTGCAATTGACATATTCTGTAGTGCGACGGTAATTTTGATTTTATGGTATCTCCCTTTACACTTCAGAACTATCTAATGTGTATGCAAGAATATGAACAGAAGTGAAATGAATGATTATAATTAATGTATGAACACGAGTTGTATGGGGTTGTGAAAAATTTTTACTACGTAATCAATTAAACTAATTTATACATGAATAACATTGAGTGCAAATGCTAGCCTTGCTTAAATTTTGGTACCAATAGTTTAAGCTTAAATGTAGATACAGAACCAATGTGCCGACTTCCAGGTAGAATCCGTTGTTCGTTCCTTTGGGGCCACAACCGTTCACGAAAGTCCCCGTTGGTTTGATTTTGGTCGTAACTTTCACCACAAAATAACCTTTACAGTATCCAACTTTGTAGATTTTGACTTGTTTGACACTATCTCTGATTACGACAACTATTCGCTGGGGTTGTTTAGCAAAGAATGGCGAGAGCACACGGGTTCTGCTTCGTTCAACATCCACCGGTAGACTCACTTTACGTTTTTCTTTTGTCCGGGAGCGCGGGAACTTTGGCAACGCCGCTCAGCTTGTGCACATGAGCGTTAGACTTTCTATATTAAAATGAGCGTTTTTGTAACAGCAATTTTTTAGAATGGGTCAGTCTCTTTCTTTGCTGCAACCAATTTGGACGGTACTAATTTTGAAGACTTAGCCTAGTTAACATATTGATGTTAGGAAACGGGAAATACGTTAATTGTCTGATTTGTTTATGTGTAGTATATAATTCGTAACGAGGATATTATTTTTACCTTTTTTTGTAATTCGTGATTTTTGGGATCCATGTAAAATAAACTTCGCACGTGGTGAATAACTGTAGAATAGATGCATTACTAGACATTATAACTTATTTTAAGTTAACTAAAATGATAGTCGCGAGTAGACGCTTCAACCGAGGCGCAGGAAGGGAAAGTCGCGTTCTCGGACTGCATTAATTGAAAATATCGGATTATAGAATGTTATTATCAAACAGTTAGGATTTTCGGGAAACTACAAAACTTCTCCCACTGCCAGAATTTACTATGATAGTAGGATGACCGCGAAGACATCCCACCGACGGTGGGATGTCTTGATGGATGTTATGATGTGGGACGGACGACATCTTGATGATAAGCGTAGAAGATATTTCCGTAAGCTTACAAACTTTTTTTAAGAAAGAAATACCGAACAGAATTTGTGAATGTACAAGGTAAATATAATTGAAGACATTAATGAGCTTAAAGATAAAAATAAATTAATCTGTAGAATAAATGTTAACTTTGTACTATCAAACACAGTAAAAAGGCTTTTAATGTATATAAGTTACCATGAGATCCTTAATAATTGGATAATACTGCTGAGCTTCTAGGAATTGCGGATCTGTACAGAGTTGTACGTCCACTTATTATACTAAAATAAGTACCTTATTATTGTAAGGTAAAGTAGTTTAAGTTGATCCCAGATTTGTAAAGTCAATGTAATGTTTGAAATAGAAAAAATAATTTATATTATAATAAATGCAGTATTATGTGGGCAACATAAACCGTAAAACTAAATTATTAAAATAATAAACCATCTCACACACTATCTGTAAGAAAAGTTGGTGAAGTTGAAAATAAACAAAATGAAAATCCGAGTGAGAACCGAGAAGTGTTATTTAACAAACAGCGTAAATTTCCTTTCAGGGTTCCTTATTGTACGATTATCACATATTAAGTTGACATCGGTGGGAAACAAAAAGATGTAAAAGAAATATGTCAAATGAAGTGTGACAATATGTGCCAGGCAATACTACCAACGTGCAGTGCTATCGAAATTTATTTGTGTCTCGGATGTGAAAATGATGTTAGTTGAACCCAAGTATTTACAGCATTTCATATTGTTTCTGTAGGTACAATAAGTCTTGTATTAAAAAAGTTTACCTCTTATATCCTGGTGGATTCTTTATTATTCTACTCAATTATGATTAAGAGAGTTCTAGTTATGTAGATTAATCTTTTCACAATAACACTTCGCAAGACTTATTGTTGAAACTTTTCGAAATCGAGGATCGGGAGTAGAAAGAATTTTTCTGGTGTTTTAGAGTACACTGGTACAAGTGGGATTCTTAGGCTAAAATATCTTTTTAATTGTGTACAGCTTGTAAAGCTGCTTTATATTTCAAGAAAATAATCAATTAGTCCAAACTTTTGGTTTCTTTTTTAAGCATCTGCATAAAACAGAATTTGTTTGTTTTATTAGATGTCTTAGACGGAAAAGCTTTAGAATACAACGTTATGTTTAATAAAAAGAGAAAACCCATTTGAATATTGAAAGAGTAACAGAAATATGATGTTATTAAAAAGATAAATTTATATATTTTATTAATCAAACTGGTAGTGTTCTTTGAAAAGGATTGATTCCGAAATATTTTAAGATTATTCCTTCAAATTTTAATGAAGAACAAATACGATTCTAGAGCACCCACTTTTAACCATTATGATGGAGTACGTGGTGTTCATAGTGTCGGAGACAATGAAATGCTATGCAAAACGATGACGCTATCCAGAGGACGTCCACGTCCGCGACAGACTGCTGTAACGCCAGGTCAATCGCAAAAAATCGATATACACGTCAGCATGCCTTTCTGACGTAGAGTTCGCCGTCAAGTTTAGTGGTTCTTTAAAGCAGCTCGCAGGACAAACAGGGAACAAATATTCGACATTCGACAAATATAGGAGAGTCATTTCAAGAAACAAATTCATCATGTGTTATCTATTAAATGAACAAATATTTCTAACGTCATTTTGACAAAGACATGTTTCTTTCTATGCAATAGTTTTCTTCACGATTTTTTTCTAAAATGTCCAAAGATTGTGCTTATAGTAAGTCAAAACATTTGGAAAAGTTCTAGGTATTGCTGAAGAAAATAATTTATTTTTTGAACACAAACGAAGAAAACTACAAATTTGCGAATTAGGAGACAGGTGAAAATTACGACTGCGTCTCAGAAAATGCAGCTCTGTATTCACGCCTGATGACTCAAGACTATACTTTGATTTTCACTTTCTCGCAATTACTAACATAAGAAGAGAAAGTATTGTAATAGTGCACCGGAAAACGGTGAATTTCCGACAAAAATTATTATTTCCGGGCCATAGAAAGGAAAAAGTGGATAAATCTACTTTCAAAATTTAGAATAGATATATCTGAGCAGGAAGGTCATCGTTCTCTAAACGGGAATTCGTTATATTATATTGAAAATCATTTAATTTAGCACGATTACTTATGACTTCACAATTTTCCCACTGATATTAAAATTTATAATATTTAAGGCGTTTTTAATGCAAATAACATACATAATATATTTACCTTCTACTCTACGATGAGCAACAAAACTATGAAAAAATGAATTAATTAAGATATCTTTGACTATTTTGATTTATTTACATTTTTTATGTGCTGTTCCTGGCGTATTATCAAATATTAATTGAAAGTGGAAATGTTTCATGATACACTTTTCTCATTGTGTCGGCGTGGAATAGCATGATTTTTTCACACTGTAAGTATTTTAAGTTAGTTTGTATAGTCTACCGAGATGAACAATTTCTACAACACACCGCAAAAATATGTAATGAGAATCAATAGGGGAGTTACTTTTTTGTTATTTAAGGTCGCATCAACTTCTAGGCCATTAGCGACCACTAATGCGTGTAACGATATGGTAACTATGAGAAGGACACGATATGATGATAAGGGGTCAAAGGACGAACACAATACGACCATGCCTGAGGCGGGACTCGATCCCGCGATCCTTCGGTCCGAGATTGCTAAGGTACTAATGCCTTACACTAGCGATCTCGGCCGTCCGGACCGGCAGTTACTTTTTTAAGTCTCTATTTACTGTTCACTTTCAATAGAAATTCTCATAAAAGCTAGTGTTCCCTGTATAATAAATTCTCTTAAACATAGAGCACTAATAAATTAGTAATATAGTAATACTATTACTGTTAAATTGTAATAATAATATGTGTGTGTTATGCAAAACTTATATTTTATTGTACTGCGTAAATATTGACTTGTATCACAACGTTCATATTGTGGGGAATTGATTGATTTGAGGTGAACCGAATCTTTCGGCTAGTGAACTGATATATGTATAAAGAGAAGATCCGAAAATTGCAAACAGATGATTGCATAAGATAAAATGCAGTTTACACGTAGATAAATATATGATTGTTAGGGTGGTATTTATTGCTTATCGACGAACTGGCATATGCACATTACAGCCTCCTTTAACTACTTGTAAAATAAGTTATTATTCCTTTGAAAGATACGAAATTTTAAGAAGTCATACAAATTTCCATTGCCAAAACTGTTCCTGACCCTTTACCTCTTAAATATTTGTTACACTTTCTTGTCCATCGCTCAACAGCTGAATTTTGACTGCAGCCCTGGGGCGCCACAAAGAGACTGTCCAAGCAAAGGGCCAGCCATGGGAATCAGCGCTCCTGGCTTGCAGCACCGCACTGCGCCGTTCGACTGTTTGCAAACAAGCGCGCATCGCGAGAGCGCGTTGAGGTGGGGCGATCATCACGCCCCCTGGATTGACCGAATCAGCCCGCGGTGCGTTCGCATCTCCTAACGCACGTGAACGAACGCAATTTCCAAAACCAACAGCATTAACAGCTTGGCTGCGTGTTCGCTAACGAAGTTTGGCTCTTTGTCATTTGGGGGAGGAACAATGTTGGCTTTCTTCGATTCTCCACTATCGTTTGTTGGAGGACTGGTTTGTGGTACAGAAGTTCTCGTTACCCATCGTTTTAACGCACGTCGAAAGGAGTAGATTACACAGTTTGTTTTGTGTGTTTTCTGTGTTAGTTTAGTTATAATGTTTGCAAATGTTGGCGGGTTGAAGTTATTTTTCTACCGTCATAAAGGGGATAAATTTCATTTTTTTCATGACACAAAATTTATGTTCGCAAATGTTACTTTTTTAAGTTAAAAAAAACTTCTATTGGAGTTAACTATTTATGATTTTAAAGGTCAACGTCGTGAGTTGCAAATTGTGTTAATGCAAATTATATATCATATATGAATTCATTTTTTTTAGATAATTGGAAATGAATTAGGTAATGTAATGTTCAGTACAGTGACGCAACATGACCAACTCGGACATCTTAGAAAAACCACTTAAGGTGTCGATTACAAAAGTAATTATTTCTTACTACGGTTTTAAACACTTTACACTAATTAAACTGTTGAAGAACCGCAAATATGTTTTATTTAAATAAGATATAATATTGAAAGGGTGATTTTATATTGATACAATATTATTCAAGCATTACACTTGCATAATATTTCTAGAAGAGAATTCAATATAGAAATGCACAGAATACGTTTAGCACAAACATAATACAATGCGGATTTCATGTATGGACATTTGTACCTGTACTGTACTTGTATGAAAATATTACACCTAGAACACTCAAGTATAGATCAAGACACTTAAGATTGCACGTACTCAGTTTTTTTAGGATACTGAGGAGTAGCAGAGTGATCATAAAGACATGAAAGCGGGAGAAGTGGAAGCCACGGAGCAGATGCAAGCGCGAACGAGGGTGTAATAAGAGAAGGAAGCAAGCCCATTGCAGAGGGCGTGGCAAGGGTAGTGGGCGGAGGTAGAGGAGGAGAATAGATATAGCGGGGATTGTTGATTGATTATTTGACGATTGAATGATTAATTTATAACTAGTGATTCCGGATTTGTCAACAACTCGGGTCATATGTCCCGTAAGCGTATTGGATGTTTTATGGCAGGAGGTGGCGGTGTTTTTCTCCTGCTTAAGGACGAGATCCTGCGCCGACCTACCGTCGGATAGAGGGGTTTTCCTCAACCAGGTATCTCCCACCAGCGGGGCACCTCCCCAGTCAGGCAAGTTTTATGCTTCCGGCAGATCTCCCGGCATGTGAGATTGTGTAGCGCATGAAACTGTGTGCACAAATACAGGGTGAGGACAAGGAAGAAGAATGGATGATCGCGTATTGCCCATGGCCCGTTTGATACGGAACTGCTCCGGCATTCACCTGGTATTGATCGGAGAAACCATTGGTTCCGTTTGATGGTCAGAACCGGTGCAGAACTACTTATCGGCTAGCGAGATTTTACTCAACCGGTTTTCCGTCCCCACGAGCGAGGCATTGCGTCTGTTGTATCAAAAACAAGTTATTTTTGTAAAATAGTTTTATTTACAATTTCCAAAAGTACAGAATAACGTCAAGGGTTGTCACCAATTATCCGCGAGATGTACCAGGGTTTGCCAAATTTATCATAAACCGATGAGATGTCCAATTAACGGAGCAGTAGTCACTATACCCAAAATCCAGGAGAAAAGCCCGTAACTCAGGCCGATCACGTAGTCACTTGGTACTCGCACTTCAACGCTCCCAACGCCACCGGAAGACTCGAACAGATTCACCGCTCGCTGCGCGCTGTCTTATACCCCTTTGGGCTGAGGTCTCGCTGACTGGCCCTGTCGTATAGCTGGCGACGCGCTCGGTTGCGCCTGTTGAAGCGAAACGGCTCCGGCGTGCCCGCTCTTAACGCCCTCTTGTGAGCGGCGCTTCTTGTGGTGCCGCTGTTCCTTCGCTGACACATTGCGGCGGCTCTTTTAAGGGATCGCGACTGGCTAGTGCAGACTCAACCGTGGCAACTTCTAACCTCCCGACTTCCCCACCGACATATGTGGTATTGTAGTGTGTGTATGTGTAAAAGAGTGTTCGTAAGGTGTACCCACATGGAAAAGGAAGAGGAAGAGAATATCGCGTATTGTCCGTGGCTCTTCTGGTAGGGTGCTCTCGCATTCGCGTGGTTTTGATGGGCTAAACCACATAAAACTATTCATAAGAACAGCCGGCCGCAGAATTCTCCTCTAGGCAGCTACTGTACTCGGTGTAGCTAGTGTCGAAAATCCTGCCACCATCGGGACTCGAACCCTAGGGCCTCCCGGTCAGGGGTATTGAATTGCATTAATGCCTTATTTTACGTGGTGAGACCCAGGCCATTAGGCCTGCTCTGCCATCCGACTTCACGTATTTCGCTACGCTCCTTTCACCAACTAGCAGAGAAAGGAGGTATTTCTTGGACGAAAAACAGGCGATATGAATTTGTCTCAGAGGGGTCATTTAGGCTTGAGGGTCTTTTAATGCAAGTACTATCATGGGACAGCCGGCTTTACTTCTCCTCCGAAGGAATTCGTACGAAGGATTTTTTCACCCCCAAAAGTCCACGGCTTCGATTGGGTTTGAACCCGCCAACTTGGGTACAACAGTCCGAAACGCTAACCGTTACACCATCGCCGCCGCGAGGGGTACTACAGCGCCATCAGCGGACGCCTGCCTGAGCCACCGGAGCCGGGGGTGGAAGCCTAGAGGGAGTGAGCGCTCCGGTGAAGTCTCCTGGGTGGGAGGGGGCCGGGGACTGTGGAGCTTAATTAAGCGATCGTTCGCAGGTCCTCCACACCGTGCGCCAAGCGCTCTCGGCACAGCGGTGACTAGAGGGGGGGGGGACTGGGAACATCTGGACTAGAGTGGAGTGGAGGAGGGTGATGGAAAATGACGACATTGGCTGGGACAGTCACGATGAGTGTGACGGAGATAGTATTGGAGGTTTGCAGTAAAGAATTAGCAGCAATCCAAATTCTTACAAGGGATCTTCATAGTAAATCCGATCATATACTTCTTGGCATATTTACTTAAAGATTCATGCCTGCAAATGTTTCCCATATGGTCATTAAATGTGGTAAATTGTGTTTTAAATAAATATATTGTTGTTGATATAAACGTTTGTAATTCTCTTTGAATAATTTATTTCCTTATCAAGTTTATAGACAATTGTAATAGTCACCTACTTCTCCTCTTTCATTACTTTTCACCATCTTTTCATCTTAATTTTCTTACACATCTCATACACTCGAGTGTTATCCATTTTGTGATAGTTAAGAGTATACCTAATTAATTTTTCAGTTCTGGTAAACAACAAGTTCTAGAGTTTGGGTTCAAATGATGGAGTATTCTCGCCACTAGTTAGAATTTACTGTCTCGAGAATTCTAGCAGTCGACTAATATGATCAGTAGTTTTCCATTGTTTCTTGCAGCAATAGTAGGGTAATGCCACAGCAGTAACCTAAAAAAGTGGCCCAGGACCAAGTGTCATTGTTTCTTTCTCATCCTTGTCACTTCGACTCGTGTTATGCACACACACACACACACACACACACACACACACACAGACACTTTCGCTGCACTGCACTACTACTCATATGGGATGTGTAGAACTTGTGAAAGAAGGAGTAAGGCGTCGTTGGGAAGAGATATCTCTAGGGGGATAACCAGAAAGGTAGATTGAAGTTGGACATCAGATATCATGTTCTACAGGGGGATAAGACATCTTCATGAATATTATAAGCAGTACACTCACGGGACTAAGAATCTCTGATGTTCACGGGCGGATTCCTGATGATGGTGACGGTGTTGGTGATAGTCGTAATGAACGTGACAGTGAAAGAGAGACAAATGAAGATTACAATTATAACAAAATGGTGAAAAACTCTCAATTCCGGAGATTTTTCAACTGCGTTTAAAATATTAATCAAGGAACACTTTCATAGCTGGTTCTTACCTGCGTGAATGACAGTCACTTGTCCGTATTGGAACATCTTAATAGCAACTTAGAGCATTTAAACGACAAACCATAATTTTAAAATATCTTTATAGATTCTTGGTCATTACTTCTTAAGAATAATTTTGAAATTAACGTTTTGAGTCTCTTGAGAAATCTTTATCTCTGTTCCATAGAGTACAGAAATCTGATTCTCATTCTGGAGATATATTTACAGCGATTTAGTCAGAAAAAGTGATGAATAATTTTCAACATTCGTATTATAATTCCAAAACGTCATATAAATGATCTGATCTTTCCCTGAAACATAGAGTATACGCATTATATCTCTGGAGCGTGGGATCGTTCCCGGTTGACTCCATGTGCAGTTTTTGTTCAGAAAATGATGTTGGTGGATGTCTTTGTTGCAATTTTCTCACTTTCTCTACATCTTATTCCACCAAAGCTTCATTTCATTTACCTCGTACTTGTCTTCGCACCTGGATAAAGAAGATTTATTTATACAAACAGCAGTTCTTTACTTCTACAAAATTCTCTATATCAATGTTTGTCCATTCTTGTCAGGTTTTTAGTACTCGACTGTTGGTTCACATTTATACTCTTTAAATGTATTGGGCAGTTTTGAGTCGACTGTCAAATTTTGTTAACTAGCTAACGGTGTCTCTTACGCCTAGACCTAGGTTAATTCCCACGCTTGGGAATAAATGAGACATGCGGCAAACAAGACGCATTTCTTTCACCGTAACAAGCAAGCTCCGCGTGCATGAGATTTTTTTCATCACAGAGATATAGAAACTGAAATAATTTTAAAGGAAATTTTCAACCAATTTTTATCTCGACGAGGAATAGAATCTAAGATGTCATCACAAGAAGTTAGTACTCTGCCCATGGTCCATCATAGATGCATTTTCTACATGAATTCAATAGTGGTATAGGATACACATTTATTATAACCTAGTGTTTAACGTAACGTTATTACGTGTTCGTTATTACGTGTTTGTTATTACGTGTTCGTTATTACGGTTTCGTTATTACGTGATCGTTATTCCGTGTTCGTTATTACGTGTTCTTTATTAAGTGTTTGTTATTACGTGTTTCACCATCTCATCTTTTCTTTCAAAGCTTTATATGGTTTTGAGGTACTCGGTTGTCAGTCTCTAGGATCTTCAGATCGACGTACCCTCTATACAGGCGAACACCGTGAGCATGTACGCACGTCACGCGCCAATTTCGTGGGCGTGGGCGATGGGCGATGGGCGAAGGTCGAAGGGCGTAGCGGAGGGGTCGCGCCGGGCTTCAGCGGCGCAGCTAATTGGGCGTATTGTCCTCCCCTCACCCACATTCCCTCTCTGCTCCGTGTTCTGCTGTTGACGCATCTGCCAGGCGTTCTCCCGGGAGTTTGGTTCGGCTGAGGTGGCTCAGGGCGTCAAATGATGTCTCTGGCGTGAATCTGGCACTAGGGTTCGACAGTCTCGACAATGAGAGGGATTTTAACATTGGCTGCATAGCTAGGACCAATTCAACCATTCGCTTTTCAGTGGTCGTCTGATCTTGTTGGTAGTTTTCTGTTGTTTTTTCGATCTATATCAGACGTGTGCAGGAATAGTACTCTAAAAGTCGGAAACCGGACGGCACGCGATTATTCTTTCCTATTCCTTGTTCCAACATCACTTCTTACACATACATGCTTCATACTGCCACATATGTTTGGAGGCGAGGCGAGAGCTCCGAGCTTGTCTCGGTTGGCGTGGTGACCTGCTGAAAGATTGCTCAAAAATCTCACAAACAAACACGTAGGTCGGTGATGGATTTCGCTATCCAGCGGGGAAGAAATTCATCACCTTCTCTGATACACTACACTTACGGGAATAATAACTATAAAACTTGACGCAATCACGCAACACGCAATCAATCAATCAAATCTGGCGACGTACTAGTTTTACGCGGAAAAGCGACACCATAGACCAGAAATTCTCAATCCCTAATATGTATCGACCTCTTTTAAGAGAATGGTTAGCTTCATTTACACACTAAAAGTTTTATACGATATTTATAGCACTGTACATAATCATACAAAAGACTTCAAAATTACAAATATACAAAGCAAATGGAAAAACGTTTGTTTACATTAGTGAAGCTCAATACTACATACATTCTCATATTCGTTCTGATGTTGTTATAGACCGAAGAATACCAGCTTAGGAGAAAATCGACAGAACTGTTTTGAAGCGATCTTGGAAAACATACAGACTCACCGACGGACTGACAGACAGTCGGACGAACAGTCGGACGGACAGTCGGACGGACAGTAGGATAGACAGTAGGATAGACAGTAGGACAGACAGTAGGACAGTCAGTGGAATGGACAGACAGAAATATACAAATACACAAAAACAGTAATATAATCTGAATAATAGCAATATCTGTCAGATTTTTAATTCCTCTCCCCTCACGAATACAAAACAAGTCTTTCCTATTAACCCTTATAATTACTTGTCGTTTAAGAATGGAGTGTTACACTTTGAACCCATAATAAGGTTCACAATACACTACCGGTATCAGAACGTGCTTTATTGAAGAGTTTTATAATCACCTTTTCTTCTTGGAAGCCCATCATTTATTTACATTTTAATGGCGCCAAAACAATCCCCAAAGATCCTCGGCGTCGTGGCCGATCTAAGTTAAAACAAACGTTACAGACCTTGAGGAAGGTGACCCCGGCGGTGGCTCCTGGCCGATTACGACCCCTTAAGGATTCCACCGATCGGCACGAAAGACCCGCAGCCTACGCATCGGGTGGCCGCAGAGGAAATTTCGCGTCACGTGTTGCCTGGTAAGAACGTTCAGACCTGCGTGGCAGGCGAGCGTCGTGGCAGCGGATTGGCAGCGTTTTCTGACCCGCGTAGTTCGCAACGCAGTCGGACGCGTTTTGACCGCGGCCGCCCGAGTTTTGTGGACGCCAGCCTGCTTTCGGGAGTCTTCGCTCCCCTCTGGGTCGGTCTCCCCTTACTTTTGTTTACCGGACGAGGAAAACAGACACCAAACGCTGAGTTTTAATTGTGTGACGTAGTGAAATGAGAAATAAATTCAATAACAAAATAAAAATAGTATATTAAAAGATTATGAACAAGTTACAATAAATTGCTAATATTAAACACTCCGGCAACTTTTTCCTTCCAGTACCCTGCTTTACCGCAGAAAAATAAAAGCCACGCGTGATGCGAGCTGTCGGACTTCCGTCCCGTGACAATTACCGTCACATGGCCTGACGCCAAAATTTAAACTGGTCGTGGCGACCGTGTGCCTACAGCACGCGAGATCGTCTGCCCCTTACTCTCCGGACATCTCGCCCACACTCCTACACTACTTGTACTTACACGTACAACGCTCCCCGATGTAAATTGAATGAGAACTCGGGCGCAGATGACGCCGCGTTAAATAGTTGAGGCTGACCCCCCCACCACCACTGTTCCCTAGATAGGCTTGCTTGCTGTCGGCAAGCGAGGGCTCGCTGGCTAGCATCTTGGGAGGGGGTTACGCCCCCACACGCAAGATTCCCAGGTTGGCTCGCCTGCTGTCGGTAAGCGAGGCCTCGCTGGCTAGCATCCTAGGAGTTTACAGCCTAAGGTTATTTTTGTCTCTGCAATTCTACCTGAGTCAACCGCCAGAGCGCAAAATCCCGGAAGTTCAGGCTCACCCCCTTCCTCCCCCGCAACGCACTTTCACCGACCTAACGGTTCTGGCCCTCGTGTTAACGACGCCACAATTGACGCTGCGGTGTGAACGGTTCCGCGGATTCCGCCGCCGCGTCTAGCGTTCCCCACTGCGGTCCACCCATACCCACCCGTATCACCCACTGCACGGGGAGCAGCTTTCCGATGCATACGTTTGCGATTTTGCGGAAATTATGACATCAAAGTAGCATTTTTTGTCGTTAAATGTTTTTCAATTCATTTTTCATGTATATTCCTACCTTAATTGTTTTTCCTATCTAGTTAATAAATTAGTTTCTTTTGTATTTGCTGACAATCTACATTTTCGTACTTTAAATTATCTGCTCTGAGGTCTGTGAGAGCTTTTGCAACCTTGTACTTTTGCAGTGACCAGTGATCCGTTGTAAATACGCTGTCAGGAGGCCTCCGAGTAAAGTCTGTTCTCAGGGGTGACCGAAGTGTCAAAGCTTTGGCCTTTTCAAAGCGGGTATTCCAGCTCTCACACGTATATGTCGGTATTTTATTATTAAAATTATGGCTTCGAAGAAATTCATTCAAAATATTTTTTTAATGGGGTAATTCTGTCGTTCACGTTTATTCGTTCCAATAACAATTACTGTAAACAAAGAACACAAATAATCTAAAATCTTCACTTCAAACAAAATAATATCTTGCTCGTTGGAAGTAGTTCACACATTAATATTTTCCGTTTCTACTTCCTGCAAGGGTCAGGCCGAGTTTTTTTTAACGAAATAACTGCTGCATTATTTAATTTTAATATTGTAATGACTTAAGAGCTAATAATTTGACAAAAATTGTAATAACTATGCATAAACTGCATGTTTGAGAAAAGATGGTGACAATTTTGAAATATCGCCGTTTTTAGATTTTTTCCTCCTATTTTGAAGGTAACTCTTTGGTGGCATTATTCTTATCTTGTATGCGTATACGTCGTTTATTTGGCAGCATGTTCGCAATTGCATGTTGGGCTATAGACTCTTGTACAACGCAAAGGTAAACCGGTTTCTGGGGACATCACACGTCTCCACATTTACTGCGGTAGTTTCAACGTCCCGAGGGCACGCAAAGATGGCATCTGATAGATCTCGTTTGAAATATTACTTGAATTTTGAACAGTAACCCTCACTACCCAAACAGGAAGTTGTTTTAGAAACTTATTTACGCGTTCTTTAGAGCGTCTTGGCCATTGTACAAAATGCTTGCAAATTAAGACTGTTCCTTGATTAGAAGAAATAATTACAATGATTCAGCTGTAAGAAATACTCGAGTTATTTTTAGAATAGTTATACTCGACTTTCAAGAGATTCTGTCAAGTTAGCTTCCTGATATTTTTAACAGGTAGTTTACTTAACAAGCATCATTTTAGCCTGATTCATTCTTCAGCGGCACGTACTGGGCGATGTGGTACAGATTCAGTAGTCATATTTAAAATTTGTTCTCTTGTTGATACTTCAATAACGCCAGGCGAAAGCTGCCTCTCGTGCATTTACACGTCTGCGGACCAATTTCGACACTGCCACAAGTCGATATCACGGTTTCATGGGGAGCAGTTTCAGTTAGATATGTTTCCGATTTTGCGTAAATTCTGACATCTCAATAGAATTTTTGTCGTAAAATGTCATTCATTTCCGTTTTATTTCAAAAATGTATGTTAAACATTATGCTATAAACTCTCAGATATATTCTATGGAAATACATTTTTGGTGTCGATGTTTCCAGTATACCTTGTTTGATAGAAAACCTCACGAAGGAACTACACATATAATGGAGATAGACAAGTGATCGAAAATGTATAATTCACACAACTAAAATGATATGGCCATCTAATGACAATTCATGCTGACGAAGTACCCAAAAGAACCATTGAGTGAATCCGTTTCGAAAGAATAAAACGAGGAAGGTCGACATCGATTCGCGATGATGTTTGCGATGGTGTAACGGATAGCGTACTGGACTGTTGTACCCAAGTTGGCGGGTTCAAACCCTATCGAAGCCGTGGATTTTTAAGGGCGAAAAAATCCTTCGTACGCCTTCCTTCGGAGGGGAAGTAAAGCCGGCTGTCACATGTTAGTAGATTTACTTGCATGTAAAAGATCTTCAAGCCTAAATGACGCCTCTGAGCTAAATTCAAATCCCCTGTTTCTCGCCCAAGAAATACCCAACTTCTTTCTCTGCTAGTTGATGAAAGAAGCGTAGCAAAATTTGCGTGGTCAGAGGGCAGAGCGGACCCGATGGCCCGAGTCTGGCCACGTGAAATAAGGCAAATCAATTCAGTTCAATTCAATTCTTCTGAGAGGAATAAAAAGCTCTGACATGTACAGTGAGACACAGGGTCATTGTCAAACAGGTGATTCACGCACGTGTCGAGTTTGTCCTCCGAGCGTGGCTCTGATGCCAAAGAGGCAAGTTTTTCGCGCCTTTGTTGCGTGTACAATTTTTTTAATGCGTCGTGAGCGAAACACTATACCACAAATCTATCTCCGAATCACTTTCGGAAGTTATATTTTATTTCACATGCACAAAGGTAAATGGATTTCAGTCACTAGTGGGACACTATTTTTGTATAAATAAACAAAGTCGTCGTCAAATACGAAAGACAATTGCGAATCGTTGTAGGTGTTTGGCACACGCTTCGCACACAGTCAGAAAACTAGTGTTTTGCTCACGGAAAACAAGCATGAAAAACCACGTTTTGCCACGGCCGGGATATCAAACTATCATTGTGCCTAATATATTCCTTCACACTCTATTATGCGCGACTTATAACGTGACGTAAGTAACTTTCATCGGCATGAAGGCGCTTTCGAATCACCCTGTGGAACAGACGAGGCGAGGCTATGCGCGCGTCGACGCTCGCCTGCACAAAGTAGAGGCCCACGCGCGCGCGCGCGCGCGCGCCAACATCCACCGTGATGCGCAGCGAGGGCTGCTTCTTTTTTGTCGGGAGAGAGCATGCGAGGAAATAGAGACGCGCACACGGAATCAAAGAGCGTGCGCGGCGCTCGACAATACATCAAAGAGCATGCAAAGGAGATCACAAGCGGAACGGAACTGCACAACCCGCGTGAATGAAAGCCGGAGGGTTAACGAC
>BOPP01000172.1:534162-564167 GCA_017312745.1 Gryllus bimaculatus
CAGAGGGAGATTTTATTTTACCAAAAAAAAAAAAAAAAAAAAAAAAAACGCCCAAAAAAAAACCCCCCCAAAAAATTTCCAAAAAAATTTTTTTTTTTGGAAAAAAAAAAAAATTTTTTTTGACTGGTTTGGGGAAAAAAAAACAAAAATTAAAGCAATTTTTTAAATTTTTTTTGGGATACAAACCATAATCGTTTTTACTCCGGAAAAATGGAATAACACATGAAAAAATCATAAAAATACCAGAATATAATATGAGAAACCAGTACCGCCGAATTCTAATGATAAAACACGCAAAAGACTACTCTAATGAAAGCACATATAAACAGGTAATGACTGGTCCGCTCCTCTGTTCTGTTTCGGAAAAGTGAATGCTGGAACTCACGAGGGCAGCAAACTGTCTGCGGGCGTTACTCACTGTCTGGCCTTGGAAACTCTAAACTTTACTCGAGATATCTAAAAAATGTAAAAGACTAGAGAAAACTCAAGAAATGAGGAATTTGCAAATAATTAAACGTTGTAGCAATCATGACAAGGTACAATGTTACAGACAGGAATGGTTACAACACTGTGGGAAAGAACGGAAGAGGCTCAATTTAAAAGCAGGTGTTTAAGTTTAAGGCCTCGAGGCAGAAAGGATCATGGTAGACCGTAATAAAATGAAATCTTAGAAGCCGGAACAAGTCACAGACTATAATAATAATAAAATAATAATAATAATAATAATAATAATAATAATAATAATTGATAAATAATGATGAACAATTAATAGTTAGGCACAGGTCATAGGGCCTGCTCGTCGCCCTAACTACGCAAATGTCGGTTTTATTGACCACGTTTGTATCTCTCCGGAACTCATTTTACTAATAATATCAAGTTCATATTCGTTGCAGAGAGCGTCTGCGAGCAATCTTTTTCAGAAAGGTCGAAGAAGCCCGAATGCACCTATCATCGCGCTTCGCACACGCCAGCTGAGAGCTTCCCCGTTGCAATCGGAGCTTCAACCCCGGCCCGCCCGAGTGGCAAACTCGGAGCCTAAGTGCTCCCGTCGGGGGCACGTAGCTGCACGTCCGGGCGACTCCAACAACGCCAGCGTAATTGCGCGACGGACTGCCACGCCGGGAGCTGCCTGACGCCGGGTTCAATACGACCCCTCGCCACCGCGGCGTCATCGCCCCGCGGCCGCCCCCCCCCCCCCGCCCGTTGCGCCCGGCGCCGACCCCGGCCCTGCGCGTAGGCACCACCACAGACACTAAGTCCTTGCTTCAGTCCGCAGCACCCAGCCCCACCCTCGGCTTCCGTCGCACCATCCGCAACGCCACTATTAACACCGGCACCACACACGACACCAAACCAACACCACACCGCGCCGCCACCACACTACCACTCTCACCATTTTCATATCCACATCACACCACCAAATCACGCACCACACCGCTACCACCGCCACCACCACCGCCGCCACCGCCGCCCCCCATCGCCGCCGCCGCCGCCGCCTCCAAGAGGTGGCTCAGGGAATCAAGTGATGTCCCTGCAGAGTCTCTGACCAGGAGGTCCTAAGTTCGAATCCCGACGGCAGGATTTTCTTCACTAACTAGAAAGCTAGGTGAAAGTCAACCGCTGACTGGAGATGAATTCTAGTGGGGGGCTGCTCTGATCGGTAGTTTTCCTTGGATTCTCCGGTTAACACTAGGCGAATGCCGGGACAGTACCCAAACAATCCCCAGAACGCGCGCGATATTTCCTTCCCATTCTTGTGCTATTCTACCCTCTAAGGACACACACTTACACACATGCACTACACTATCCCACATAGTCGAGACCGGTCAGAAGCTTCGAGCTTGTCCCGGCTAAAGCGGTGCGCCTCTGGTAAGAGATACCTGGTTATAGAAAACATCGCTACCCGACGAAAAGTTGGCGCCAGATCTCGTCAACCAGCCGGGGAACATAACTGCCATCTTCCAAGGAAAAACACACACTACTTTTATTGAACTAATGACTATATTAGTTGGAGAGCCTGGAATCGTGAAAAATCAATTAATCTAATCGTTGGCTTTGATATTCCGACTTTGGACCCGTCGTGACGCGTCGCTACCCCTCTTCACCCTCAAACATCGCTTCCTCCGTCGCCGCCTCCATTACCATTCCGACTGCGTTCCTCCGCCTTTCCTCCCTCTTTATCCTCACCTCCGAGCCCCTACCTACGTCGACGCAGTGGTCATTATTTGTTCCGTTGCTGGCTACTGTAATTGGGCCATTCGGGGAAAGGTTGCAGTTATCGCCATCTTTTTTATGGTACTAGGCAAACTAGACATCTTCCAAACGCCCAAGGTTATAGGGTATTAGATGGTAGAAATAAGGAAAGGCAGGGGGCCCAATAAATTTAAATCAATTTTTTCATAAATAAGAAAGAATTTTTTAAACAATTTTAAGTCAAATTTTTAAATATATTTTTTATTCCTCTATTGAAGTATTTTGGTTACTGCAGTATTGATTACAAATAAATGGACATTAAAAGCAATAACTGATAATAATACTGCTTTCGTCAGACATTTACAGCCTATTAAAGATGGGGATGTGAAGAGAACTCGTCTATCCCAACAACACGCCCGTCTATTGACGGAAAACTACATTGATCTCTGCGTCGATGTTATCTCACAGGATGTGCATTTCTACGAGTTTTTTTGCTCTCTGATGAATATCTAAAAAATAAAGTAATCAATTATTGCGTAGAGGCTTTATGTATTTTAACTTTTCTGTCCACCCGTTTCTTGTGCCCATCCGTGTGCCCGTTCGTGTGTCTGTCCATTCATTAGTCTGTCCGTCCATCTGTCCGTACGTCTGTATGTCCTTTTGTTAATTTGTCCGTACGTCTGTCAGGGAACATAACTGTACGTACATGGTCTGTCTGTCCGTTCATCGGTCTGTCCGTACGTCTGTCTCTGTCTCCGTAGTTTTTTTCCACGGATAGCACAATAAATGCTAAAAAATAGGTCGCAGATTGCATTTTGTTTGAACTCTGTTAATATTGAAATTTTATAAATATAAATATAACTATAAAAAACTAATACATAATACGAAACAGTATGTTCTCCTGTAGCACCACCAGTTATTACAGAGACGAACGCAGTGGCCCACAGAGCGCCCCGTGACCGTTAATATTGAAAATGTATAAATATAAATATAACTATAAAAAACGTAATAAATAATGCGAGGCAGTATGTGCTGCTGTTTCACCACTAGTTATTACAGAGACGAACGCAGTGGCCCACAGCGCGCCTCGTGGCCGTGAAGCGGAGAGGTTGGCCGTGTTGGCCGAGGCGAGAGGGGCGGGGTAGGTTGGGGCCTCCAATGCACCGCCCCCTGCGTGCCGGCTGTCAGTGTGCGGCCGCGATAATGCAGGCGGCCGCGCTCCCAGTGACGGGTGGCGGACGCGGCGGCGGCGCGTGGGAGGCAGCCCTGACACGTGGCCGTCGTTCGGCCGGAATGAGGACGGATGAGAACGAGGATGGGTGAGGTGTGTGGACTGCGCTGCGATATGGAGCAGGTTGGGTGAGATTGGAATTGGTAAGGGGGTCATTTTGTGGATATTGTTTTCGGAAAAAGCACGCTTAGAATGCTAGGAATTTTTCGTGCATGCGCGAAAAGAAAGTATCTTAATAATTAAAAATATTGATGCTATACAACGTATTTTCCTCGAATTATTACATGGTAGCAACCACACCAGCAATATTTATAATAGTATGAATATGTCATCTTCTCTGTTATCTCCCTGTTATAGCCTCCTTCTTCGCGACTGAGTCTCTAAAACTTCACGTATACGAAGCTCCAGTTATATATTGCAACAACATACGATACGAGTACAAATGGTGGTGTATTTTTAGCGCTGGGTTGGATTCACTCCTAATCTAGATGAGAATTCTAGCACCCGGTTTCTCTGAACTGATATTAGTTGTCCTAGATATCAGATTTATACCCAATATGAGAATTATGCTGAATCGTGCCTCAACTAACGAATCAAGGACCAAGCGTGACCTTTCCTTCTTTTTCCTTGCCCTATCTTTACTCTATTCTTAGACTCACTTACATGCATTGCTGCAGTTTTAATGTCGTATTGTTGTCGTAATTATATCAAGAAATAATGGAAGTCATCTCCATCAACTTCATTTGACTTCCATTATTTCTACACTTACATGCACTACACTACCGCACATGTTGATAGACTTATTGGGAGCATGAAGCTAGAGTGGTGTCCCGGCTAGAGCGGTGTTCCGTTTGGGGAGATATCGGGCGAGGGAAAGTCGCAAGTCGACGTGTAGGTCGGCATTACAAATCACGTTCTCTACCATCGGAATACCGCCACCTACCGACATATTACATGCACTACACACCCGAAACAATAAAATACTCACTTGCTACTCACTTCCTCTAAAGCACCCAGGTACGAGCGTCAAAGTTGTATTGAAGTCGACATGAGAAGGAATCGGGAAATTAAGAGCTACTCCCGTGAGTCATCAGCTCTTTCGTTGAAAATTAAACCGCATGAGAGCGTCAAGGCTTCATACTGAGGAGTTAATGAGATTAAACAGCTGAAGGCACTCATCGCGCATCACGAAGTTAGCTTAGCAGCGTAACTGAAAACTCAGCGCCCCATAAATGGGTGAGGATGCTCACTACACAAAGACATTTAGGCGTCGGCAACTTTTGTTTCGTTTGCCGATCACAATCAACCAATATGTAACTTTCAAATTTGCCGCTAATTGGACACCCAACTCTACCGACTTCTGGTAACACCATTTTTGCCCGGAGGGGTCGATGCAACAAGGGCCTCAGTAATGACTTATGTCATTTACTAGAAGCGTCCTCTAGCTGCACAGTAACAAACCTCATTAGGGCGACAAAGATAGGAGGATATAATTTCATGTGGAGTTCTTTTTCTTGCCACAAGCGGGACATGACATACTGAGAATTTTTTGCCCTTTGACAGCTTACCTTTATTCTTGTCCGAACATTGATATTACTAACTGTCTCTGCAGCCACCCTGACCGGGATGTTATAGGATTCTAGTCCTGACGGAGGCTTATTTTCTTTACTAGCTAGATAACTAGGTCGAATACAACCACTGTTTTGAGGAAAATTCAAGACGCTGGCTGATTTTATTGTAATGGACCACACAGGCGTAATTATTCGTGTAATGCGCCGCTGAGAGTCACACTACCATAGAAGGGGGTTGCCATCACACTTAAGGTGCGATGGTCGTTTCCAGACACCAGGATGCATGCATTGAATTTATTTAGGAGGGAGTCCAGCGTATGCCTTACCTGTGATGTGGGCACCGGCGTTGAGACATCATCAGGGGTGGGCACCGTGGGTAAATAATACACTTTTTGTGATCACCAGACTAAAATGACGGGGAAGCGTTTATTTGTATGTTTATTTGTATATTGTCTCCTTTACATTACTGTTCCTTCTAGTGCTTTACTCTGTTTATTGACTAAATGGGTGAGAACATTTACAGAAAATGGAGATGATAGAACTTTGTTACTTTGCTCCGAAAGGATTACACGTCCAAATATCGGCCGCCGGCAGCAGATGACCCGTTGAAGTACCATGAAAGTCTCCTGTAGTCGGCAGGAACGACGCCTGGCCTATTCCGGAATAAATTCCGATGCTGGCATAATGGCTGGTAGGACCTGGAGACTAGCGATCGCTGTCGTGTGGCTGCAGTCGCCGTTGAACACGAAGAACTCTCTTTAATAGTCGACCGCTCGCTCCAACAGTCTTTCACCTATATTCAATATTTTCTAGCGCCCTTCGCTCACTCGATTCCCGTCCCACCCCTCTCGCAAAATGCCCGTCCTATCACGTGCTTAGCGCGAGGTTTTCTATAGGCTAGTCTTCTACGGAGCTTCGTGATTTATTATCACGTAGGAATTTCTGGTGGGCTACTCTCGCCTCTTAATGTGATAGTTCCGGTAGTCTGACACCTACAGTCACACACAAAGGTGGAAGGGTGCGTTTCGGGGGCGGGCGCTCGCTGGGGAATACAGGGTTAGCGGCGCACACGCAGCTGCGCGTGTCGAATTGTGTCAACTGCGCTCTTCGCCCCGAAATATGTTAATAGAGCGTGACGCAAGGGTCACGCTTGCGATGGGTCTTTAAGACTCATTGAATTATAGATGCCTGCCGGAGCATGCCGGAGCACAAATCTTGCAAACGGACTACGCACATTCTTTCCTCCCTTTTCTTTGTCCTAACCTCTATTCTTAGACATACACGTACACACAAACACACACACTTACATGCAACAGTCGAGAGCATAGAGGAGAATTTTAGTAGCTGGCTGCTCTAAATGTTAGTTTACCGGGGTTTCTCCGTTCAACACCAGGCCAATGACGGAGCAGTACCCTAACAAACGGGCCACTGGCCGCGCACGATCTTTCCTTCCCCTTCCTTGTCTTATCCACACCCCTTACACATACGCGCACTACACTACCACCCATGTCGGAAGTCCAACCGAGATCGTCGAGCCTGGGCCTGTTGGGGCAGTGGCGCTCTGAAGAAGGTCCACGCCGTGGGGGTCCCTGCAGAATGAGAAGCCTTCCACCATAGAACGTGTAGCTCGCCATCGGACGGGACCACTAGTGAGTGATGAACACCGCCACATCCAGAAATAACAATATTCAAAGCTCTAATTCAACTAATAACATTTGGCCTGCCCCGAAACGTCAATAAATCAGTAAACGTACAACTTCGCTTTTGGAGTTAACACATCTTTCGTGTTTCCTATAGTGTCTTAAACAATTTTGGTTGTTTGTATAGGTGTTGTGGTGTTGATATCTTTGGGCATTTTTCATAAAATAATTAAAGACGTTGTCATTGCAACAATATTATTTAATGTAAGAGCAGCTTTCGATGGCTTAGCCATCATCATCAGTTGTCTGATACAAGAAGAAAGAGTTCATTCTGTTTTTGTTTTCTTCTTGTATCAGACAACTGATGATGATGGCTAAGCCATCGAAAGCTGCTCCTACATTAATAATATTGTTGGCAATGACGTCTTTAATTATTTTATTTTGGTTGTTTGTCTAGTACGTTCTAGTGCCTCGTATATCCGGTACGTGTTAGCAGTGTTTCTTCCCGCCACAATGTAGGATCCGGTGCCAACATCGACGGATTGAGGAGTGTTTCCTCCTCCAAGGCATCTTCAAAGCGCCCATGCCCTAACTGGCCCAAACTCTATGATCCAGACTGGTATTCCGACACGTGTGGTAGTTTAGTGCGTGTATGTGTAAGGGATGATAGAACAACGAAGGGGATTGCAAGATCGCGCGTGGCCCGTGGCCCGTTTGTTAGGGTACTGCTCCGGCATTCACCTGGTGTTGATCACTATCATTCAAACAACTATCATTCAAAGCAGCCAGCTGCCAAAATTCTCCTCCGGCAATTAGATGGTTTCGACCTAGCTTCTGTAGAAAATACGTCACTGTCGGGATTCAAAGCCTAGGACTTTCGAACCGAGACACTGTAGCGGCATCTGTTGTCACTAAGCCATCTTGATCGTTGAGAGTATTGAGTGTCAACCCTCACTTCACTGGGTCTGTTCCAGTTCCGGAATTAATCCCCGGAACAAAGTAGGCACGTTGCAGAGCCGACGAGTACGCGAGGGCACTGTCAGGTGTTAAATCATGATTTTTATCGACTTTGCGCCCACATCATAAACGCAAAAAACGCACACTTCGGGCTATAAAGTGAAAAGTTTATTAGCTCCTATATTGGGCGCTCGTATATTTTGGTCTTGATTGCCGATAACTCTCTACTGATGTGTGCCGATTGTACTGTGCCTGATGAATTCTCTGTAATTTCGGGGAGGCGAATGGTTATCTGACGTGCGTTAAAGCAAAATAAAACTGTGGACGGTGTTTGTGAAAATGCCTTCGCTTCTGTCCAGAAGAACTAATTTTCAGTTCCATAATGACAGTTTTTCTTAGTATCTCGTTTAAACTGCAGAAAATTAGCTGTCATCGTAAAATCAAAGAGATTTCCTAATTTCTATAGCACTGTAAGCGTACGTTTCAAAAAGAAAATTGTCTAAATATGATATGAAAGAAAATGTCACTTTTTCCATCTTTAACAAAAATGTCCAATAGGATTTCTTTTTGCGGGAAGACCAGTGACATTCAAATCTAAGATTTAAATATCTGATATATCGTCACTTAGAATAATTATGAAAATGAACTATAATTTTTATTTTGTTGACAAAAAATGTTTCTTAAATGAGATAAATAAATTTAATAATAATAAAAACAACCCATTTAATATGGATGCAGGATATATCACCAGTCATCAGGAACAATTGACCATCTTATAAGAACTTGTACAAAAATAGCCAATACAGAATATCTTCAGCGTCCTAATCTCACTACAGGCATCGATCACCAGCCCTCAACATTAAAACTCAGATTCTCAGACGAACAGACTTGTCCATATGATGAATGTAAAGCTAGATCTACAACCTAAAACAAACATTACAAACTGTAGTACAAAAATTTCAATTCACACAAATACGTGTATTGCCGCCCGTAGACCCACATTGTGTTGCACAGTTCGAGAGAAAAATATCCAATTTCCATTGATGTCACTCATCCGTATGATCGCAGCATTGATAAGGCCGAATATGAAAAAATGTCTAAATACATCCTCTTGCAATAGAATATAAAGAAATGTATGAACTCAATTCAGTGAAAATATTCCTAATAGTATCACAGAAATTTTGTCAATAAAAATTTAAAGAGATACTTGGAAACAGTTGTCTTAGACCTTAATATTTTACCAGGTAATTTAAGTTCTAAAGCCCAAAAATTCGTAATTCGGAATTCATGTGAAATTGCTCGCACTGTGTTAAAAACAACACTAGTACTGGTTGAGGTATGTCTATAAGGCCTCTTAAATAGCAAACACCAGAGATAAGCTCTGGAACAAAGAAAAAATAATAATAAATTACAACACTTGGTCAAAAACCAGTTTTGTGATAGCAGTGTGTAACTAGCTTGAGATTGAATTGCATAATTTTTAACGAGCTTACTTCAAGCTTGAAAACTCCTCTAAAACGCCGTACAATATTATTTAGTAAGTTTATTTCTAATTATCGTAACTTCTTCTCTACACATTAATTCAAGTTGTTATTCATTCCATTCATATTAAGATCTATTTACATTTCCCCAAGAAGCCCGAGTCGGTTTGAAACAAATCTTCAAAGGTACTTGTCGCGAAAAAGAAATCTCCCTTTCAGAAGCCCCACGTAATGAAGGCGCAAACTGGAGCTAAAACTCGTCAAGAAGCCTCGGAGCCAGTCAAATGCAGGCAGGCCACGTAATTTAATTCCTTCAGCATCCAAGCGGAGTTACCTGACGCCAAGCAGAGGAGACACGGTAAAATTCTGGTATACAACGAAATATACTAAAGCTACGATGCCAACGGAGGAATACGATAAAAAATCAGTGTTCGTGTTTGACCGCTATTTCATTTAATAATTAGAAGTGATCAAAAAGAACAAAAGACACGCTTTTATCCGAGGTATCGAGGACTTGGATACGAAAGATTTCGGATAATTTGGAATATATATTCTTAAAGATGTTTGAAGATTTCCTGTGTTCCATTTTCATTCATCGACAGTTGCATTATCAACTCGATTGTGAGTACCCTCTTTTAAAATCAATTTGCTTCAACAAAAATGCAATAATTCACAATCAAATTCAAGGATAATATGGAATTAAGTGAGGTTCTAGTATTCCTAGAATCGGTCTAAGCATCGTCCAGTGCATTTGCCGGCTCTCTTTTACTGTAGCATGTAATTTGAACAATTTTGTTCTCCGTTTTTCAATGGATGTTTTCTGTTTTGATTTATTTGTTTCTTTTTTTTTTCTTGGGACTGCCTAGGTTAAGACAGAGCCTATGTCATGTATTCCAGATTCTGATTGTCAACCTAGAGTACAGCGCCCACTTCTCGTTCCGGGCCACCTCCACCATGTTGAATATTACAACATAAGTACCCACGTGGTTAAGTTGACTAACGTCAGATACGTGTTGTAGAAGATTATCTCTGCAGAATCATCTTACAGTGGAGTTGCTATTGCAGATAAATTGATAAACAAAATGAAAAATATATAAAATTTAGTAAAAGAAAAATACACGCTTCCAAATGACGGAAACGTATTTTAGATAGGCCAACATTAGAAGAACATACTAAACTTTATCCTTAAAAAAACATTCATTTAAAAAAACTACTCATATATTTATTCACATGAACTCATTTTAAAGTTTAAAATATTATTATTTGGAGATATAAATGTAATAATCAAAATAGTCAGATAATCATATTCATTTTGAGCAACTTCAGACCAATTTCTACGTGTCTCCAAGCACAATTACATATATAGCTTGATGTAAAATATAGTGCCCTACAATTTTGTAAAGAATCTCTCCTTTAATTACATTTTTATGTGAGCACTTTTAAGTCACATTAATGAAGTTTAATTTAGGAAAAATTAATATCTTTATTACAAAACAAGCATAGTTTTATTTGAATTTGATTTATTAATATCTAGTGAATACTAACGTTTCTAATATGGAACAAATTTCGTGCTTACACGAAACTGAAAGATGTGTAGTACTTTACCAGAATTGCATTTATCAATATCAATAGTTTCTACTTTGAAGCAAACATTATGCTCACATATAATTTGAAATGTACGTTTACTTAACAGTGTCGTAGAATTCAAAAGCAATTTAGAAAATTTACGACAGTGTCTTTACGTATTATTAACTACAAATTCTACTGTAAAAAATGTTGGTACCAGTTTTGAGATTCTTGGCTGACTATATCTTACCAGGGATATCCTATAAGCGACGTGGTTATATATTTCCTCTTTTTCATCGCAAAAAGAACCTTCCACTGTTACCTCATGCTCTTTAACTTTCGTTATACCTTTAGCTCACATCGTGGGCACAATATGACGCTGACTGGCAAACTCACAAAGAAAGCGTGCACCTGACCAGAACGACCAGAAAGTTGCCAGCAAATCCCGGCATCTTTTTCCGCCGAAATGAGATTTCCCTCAGTTTGCGAATTAACAAAGTACAAGTCTGCTCCTTCCTACCACCTCTTGTTTGCACAACTCGCTCGTTCTCCTCTCTCTGCGCGCTCGTTTCCGACGGCGGGGGCTTTTGTGTGACAATTCACTTCGAGGCAACAGGTAAACGGGTGGCAGCGGAAGCAAATTAAAAGGAAAGTCGCGGCACCGCTTTTGGGCCCACGTGGAAGCTGTGGCGGTAGGGGTGCCCGTCTCACTCAACCAGGGATTTCCAAACTTATTCTCTCCTCGACCCCTTCGATTAATTGATTATTTAATACTACCTAGCGCATTAAGTACTAATCTGCATTAGTACCGTAAGTGTAGTGCATGTTTTATCGCGTCGGGTGGCGGTGTTCTTTTTACGTTGGATGGCGAGATACGGTGCCGACTGACATGTTAGCTTGCAAGTTTTTCCCTCAACCAGGTATCTCCAACCAGCTGGGTACCGCCCCGGCAGGCACAAGTTCTATGCCACTTCCCTCTCTACAGGTGGCTTCAAGAATGGTGGGCTTAGACGAGGCCACCTCTTTTGGTAGCCACATAGAAGGAACCACCTGTTCCTCCAATATGTGTGGTAATATATCGCACCTACATGTGTCTTTGTCTGTTTGCATAATGGGTGTGGATAGTACAAGAATGGGAAAGGAAATATCGCGCGCGGTCCGTGGCTAGTTTGTTAGGGCACTGTTCCGGAATTCGTCTGGCGTTGATTGGAGAAACTACGCAAAAAAATTGATCAGAGCAGCTGACGGCTAGATTTCTTCTCCTGACAGCAGTTATCCAGCTAGAGTCCAAAATTCAGACTCGAACCCTAGGTCCCCCGGTCAGAGTCATGCGAGAAATCGGTATATGCTCTTAGACACTTAGGCCGATAGTCTCCTTGGAAAAGAGTGGTTTGCTTCAACGACGCTCTTACGTGTTACTTTATCACTTACAGCACACAGCATGTTCATAACATAAGTAATAGTCCGAAAGAGCTGGCTCAGGGCACCAACTGATGGAGGCACTGCAGTGCTTCTACCAGGAGGTCCTATGTTCAAGTCCCGGCATTGACAGGATTTTCGACACTAGCTAGGGTGCTAGGATGAATTCTGTCGGTGTCTGGAGAAATGTTATAAAGGCCATCTGCTCCGATCGATAATTTTTTGTAATTTCTCCGAATAAAATCAGGTGAATGCCGGAGCAGTACCTTAACAAATGGGCAAAGAACCGTATGTCATCTTTCCTTCTTCTTCCTTTTCCTATTCTTACCCCTAACGTAGACACTAACATGCACTACTACCACACATGCCGGGAGACCAGTCGAGAGCTTAGAGCTTGGCCCGGCTGGGGCGGTCCCCAGCTGGTGGGAGATACCTGGGTGGGAGATACCGGGTAGCTAATCAGAAGGTCGTCGGCGAATCTCGCCATAGCGCGGGGCAAAATCTCCGTCACCTCCAGAGGAAAGCATGTACTACACTTACGGGTCTAATGACTTTAGCAGTTGACTAATGATCTTAACCCGGAATCACGAACCAATCGCTCATCAAGTAATGGCACACGCCAGAATTAGAGATAATAACGAAGAATATGGACAACATTACGAAAGTATTTTGTAGGTTTATGTAATTTTTAATATTGTTCATATTTTTTAATTTACAATTATAGACAAATTCGAAGAAACAATTCATAGAGTCTAATACTACGTAAATCTATTTTCATCTTGTGAATGAGGTAACATTTCAAAAGGGGAGTAAATTATTAGATGTAAAGATAGAATAATCAACAAATATAAAATATCAGGAAAATAACTATTTTTCATAACGTTATAAAGAATTACAATTCTTTATTCAATTTTATTAATAATGTTTGTAATTAATGTGATCTAGTTCTAGATTGTACCAATTAGTCGCCGGTGCATATTTGGGTCTCGAGCACCAATGGAAGCTTCGATCATCGTTGACCTCCTTTAAAATATCATCGCTGTTAGCGGGTCGATACCGACCCTGTTTGGAACCCCTGCTCTAAACAGTAAAACCATCTGCTTTCTCTCAGCGAAAACAATATTCCTTTCGCAGAGTTCAGACCGAGAAGCCTAAGATTCTTGTCCTGACGGTAGATGATTTTATTTCATATATTTTCCAGCACAGTAAAATTGGTATGCGACATACTACTATAAGGGAGAAGCATACCCAGTGCGTGTTTTGTTGAGTTTCAGATTTTTACCCCTTCTCTTGTACTATACAGTATGTAATTGAATGATGAACATTTGCGCCAACAAAACGAGGTAACAAATTTTGAAAGTTTTTTGCTTTGAAGTTATAAAACATCGTTATTTGCATCGTTTAATTAACTAGAGACTTGTTTCTTTGTCATTGCTAACCAAATAGCAAAACACACCAATAGTTAAACGCATAGCTCCCTGGACACGTATACTCCTCCTCCTACTAGTAAACAGAGAGCTCTACAAAACTTGAGCTTAGTGGATGTAAGCGTTTTTGTTCAGAAGTTACATATCTGGATGGAATTCATTCGCTGTGTTAATAGGTCATCGCTATCGACGTTGTGCTAATATTGCAGCAACTACGACCTTTGTTATTTGCATACTTAAAAAAGCAGTCCTAGTGCAAAAGTGGACTTAAACGTCTCTTATTCGCACTGTATTGAAATACAAAATAGCTTTCTGGAACTCTTAGGGAAAGGCTCAAAGAGGCAGTCTAGAAAAAATTGAAAAGCGGGAAGAAAAAGTTTCATTCGTTAAGCAAAACACGTTCGATGGTTTGATTTGGGAAATTTTAGAAATGCGTGGGAAAAAGGCCAGACTTTGTGCTCTATTTGTAACTTACATAGAAGAACGGCCATCCATCTATCCATCTTTCCTTCTATCTAGCTATCCATCTATCCATCTATCCATCTATCCATCTATCCATCTATCCATCTATCCATCTATCCATCTATCTATCTATCTATCTATCCATCTATATATCTATCTATCTCGAGTGGCCGCACAGAAACTCCGATCTTGTCATGTCTGTTGTGGCGCTCTCCCTAAGAGAAGTTTCCTGCGAGTGCAGGTCGGAAGGTCTGTGCCACATTAGTCATTTGGGCGGCGGATGCACTAATTCACCAGCTATTCTGTAACATTAACTACACTTGCGGGACTAACCGCAGCATTTATACGTCTAGAATATGTTCTGCCGAACTAAATTTAAACAGACGTGCTGCCATTCTGAATATTTGGTACAAACTATTCAAGATAAAAAAGTAAAATATTTTCAGGATGAACTACACATGTAAAATGTTCTACAGAGACCAAGTTCAAATTTATAACACAAACAAATAGAAAAAAATGCAAATAATTAAACAAAATGTATGAGCTATGTGCATGTAATAAAATGACCAATAAATACAAGAGTAATATTGGTTCAATCTTCAGTGACGACTCAAGGATGACTCACGAAGATTCACTATTCCGTGAATAATACACAAGATGAAATTTACAACGTTTATTGAGAGCGTAAACGCCTCGTTCGCCATCTCTACATAATATGAGCTCTTACTATATTTATACATGATACACGTCATGAGCTGCGGATCAGAGGGGGAGGAGGAGTAAAGTTTGGGGTGGTCAAGGGATAGAGGGATGGGATAAGATTCCAGGGCCTCCGCTAGCTCATGCAGCAAATAAATAATGGTTTGTTTGCGGCTGGATCTCGTCCGGCGGACTTTCCCCTGGTGGACGTGCTGCTGAAGAGTATGTACATAACTCAAGCTCGTCGAACCTGAAGCAAGAATCTACAAACTTCTAATTTGTTGGGTACCTTCGCTGTAGAAACTAGACCGCAACCAACAAGTACAAAACAAATACGATCGATTACCAGGGATGAAAACTCAAAGAAAATAGAAGAGATTCTAAAAAAGAGGCTAAGATAGCACAAAATACGGCATTTCCGGTATTTTTCCGGCAACTGACCCGGATATCCTGGGTTTCGAGTCCGACGCAGGTGAAGTTTGTATTCTAATAGCTGGATACCTTGATCGAAATTCAATGCAAGAGATTTATAGTGACTGGAGCTCTGATCAGTAGTTTGCTATATATTCTTCTATGAATACCAGTAGAACGCCAGAGCAGTATCGTAACCAATAAGCCATGGACCGAGCTAAATTTTTTCTTCATAGTCCTTGTTCAATCATCACACCTTACTTACGCACACAAGCGTTACACAACCACACGTTAGGGGGACAGCCAGAAGCTTCGAATTTCCCCCGGTTCAGACGGTTCCTCGTTGGGGGAGATACAATGAGAGGGAAATTCCCTGCAAAGCGAAGAGCAGCTGGGCACCGAATCTCACAATCCGGAAAGGAAGAAATGCAGCCATCTCCGGGGATAATAAACATCACCTTTACTAATTGAAATAATGGCTGAACTAATGTAGTAGCGATCTCAGACCACAAGACCGCAGGTTCGAGTCCCGCCTCGGGCATGGGTGTATTTGTGTATATCTATAAGTGCATGCCACCCTTTCATTCCTCACTATCATCGTCCATACACTCAGGGATACCAACCTTGGGGGATAAAAATCTAGATTCAGCTCAAATGCTAATCCCCCGAGACAAAGGTAATTGTTCTTTTAAAGCAGGATGCACGCGTGGTCCCAGTTGGCCTAAACACGGAAAAAATTGAATTAATGATCTTAGCAGATGACGTGCCCTAAACCTGAATGCATCGATCGATCAATCATTGAAACAGGTAAGACATTTTAAATGAAAAACATGAGAGAGCTATGGAGGCTTGCAGACGTAAATAGAAGAACATGTTTCACACGTATCGAAAGAAAGAGTTGTGAAGCCTGTAAAGGTTAATAGCCCTAAAGGGGAAAAAAGAACCCGGTAGGCCGACGGAAAAGAGTTATGCTCTGACATAATTTGGTGAAAGCCTGGAAAGAAAAAAATATTGAAAGAAAGAAAGCTCTTTGTGTACAACATCAGGAGTAAAAAAGACACACATTAGTACAATGAACAAACATGTGTCATTTAGCTGAAAAAAAACCTTCGTAGCTGCTTAATCATTCGTCAAGAGGTTTTTGTTGTTCACTAAGATTCGGAATCCTGTGTTTTAAGTCCGCTATAGACTACGTGCCCCGTGATATACGTATGTTGCGAGGATTGTAAGACAGAAAATGTGGAAAATTGAAACAAAGGACACCTAACCACATATTTTAAAGAAATTTATGCATTATTGTTAGTGGTTCAAATGGTTATTTATTCGGAGTCAAGGGAGAAATACAGAGAAAATTGGAGAGAAAAAGAGGGGAAAGTTAGTGGTAGAAGAAGGAAGCATTTTCAAGGGAGAGGACGGATTGCGAGAGATAGATAGATAGATAGATAGAGAGAGAGAGAGAGAGAGACGGGGTAAGAAGAAGGAACGGACAGACACAAAAGAGAGAGTAATGGCGAGGAGGGCAGAGAAAACGAAGACGAGATGGATAACACAAAGGAAGCAAAGCGATGGAGAGAGATGAGCGAGAAAGAGAAAGGGAGAGGGTGAGACAGGTGAAGGTAAGCGCGCGGCAGTCGAGTGAGCTCCTCTCGTTTGGATTTCGGGACTTGAAAATTCTGCACCAGGTGCTGCAGCACCGCCTGGCGCCGCCGCTTGCCCTCATATGAGGAAAGTTTCCGGGCCCAGCAGCCCTTCTACTCCACTTCCGTTGTTTTCTCAACGCCCTCCCAGCTACGCAACGTTTACTCGGGAGAGTTTCTGGTGCATCTACGAAGGACTAGGAAACGGGAGTTTATATCCATTTCACTGACATGAACTACAGATGTCACGGACTACAAGGGCTCAGTTATAACGTTGCAGCTGCTTCTGAAGCGTCTCAGTCCGGGAGGTACTAGGATTTGAATATGGACTGCGGGGAATTTTCAAGACCAGCTAAGTAGCTGAGTAGAATTCAACCATTATCTGGAAGATAATTCTTGCAGCCGGCTAATCTGTGGTTTGTTAGATCAATGCCAGTCGAATGACGGAATAGAGCGTTAACAGACCGGCCAACGACCACGTGTGTTCTTTATTTTCTCTTCCTGCCTTATCCTCACCCCCTTACGAACACCCACATTCACTTTCATGCATTACACTACCCCACATGTCAGGAGACTAGTCAGAAAGCTTGTCCCGTTTAGGAGAATACCGCGCTATTGGGAGATATCTGGAGGAAGAAAACCACACAACCTGATGTTGAATTCGGTAACGAAACTCACCGTTCAGCTGGACAAGATCACATCCATCTTTAGCGATTAAAACCCGCGCTATACTTACGGGGCTAATAGCCCCGGCCCTTCACGCTCCCGAAAAAAAAATATCTAGAATTGAGTAGTTTTGTCCTATTACTTCAAGAAAAACGTTTGAAACAAAATCTTCAAATGACTATATTCAGAATTATAAAAACATGTTTTCCAAATTTCTCGCTTACAGCTTTAGTTAAGTTGGCTCCGCGTTGATACGTCAGTTATTCAGTAATGTTTCTTCTATTCTATATTTCTTTATATGAATAATAAAATATAAAATAATTACAATATATCTATAAACCAAAAACACAAACACAAATATATATATATATATATATATATATATATATATATATATGGATGTAAAAAATACTCTAAATAGCTGAACCTTTAACTTTGAATATATTTAAGAACAAAACGCTTGAGTATGGCAGCACTCTTACAATGGCATCAAATCTGAGACACTGAAAATTTACTCTGGCAAAACTACAAGGGAAAAACAATAAGTTCCTACACGTTCGGCATAATCCTCTGTAGGTGAAATGTGTGCACTTGCTAGTCTCAAACTGACACCACTCACCTGGCTTAAAGTAAGTTCCAGAGTTATCAGATAATATTTGCTTAAGTTATTGCCATGTGAACGTGGCTACATTACTCGTAATTTGCCTAGTATATTGTAAGAGGAATGCTTGAACTTGACAAATAGTTAATCAGGGGAATGACACATTTAAAATCATGGACAAGAGCATGCAGAGAATAGAAGATGTCCACTTTAATTCACAAATGATTTCAATATTTACCGAGTTTGTGCCATGATTTTGAATAATGAGTGAGTGAATATTGATAAAGTGGCAAACCATAAGTACGTTCCTTAATTACCATAAATAAAACGTTAAGGTAGATTATGGAAATACATTATTTTGTTACAAGACAACTATGTTCAAAAACCACTCCCCAAGCTCTTTAAAATTAGTATTTCTATGTGCCAGAGCAACCCGGATATTATTTAAATTACATCACGTCTGATACCATCTGTTTTGTCCATTTAAGACATAACGCTTAGCGAACGAAGACTTATTTTTAGCCTTCGGGCAACAACGCAGTGTAGATACGATTTTCTGCTTAAAATATTTTTTTTCTGCGAGTATCGGATAACTGATACAATGATAAACGAGTAGCGCTATGACCACACACACTTTTTCACACTATTTGTAAATTTGCAATTTTCGAAAAGTCAGTGATTTCAATGAAAATGTCATTTGAATGCTTTTGCCGCTAACTTCTTCCACACACAAACGAATAGCTGCCGTTTTGTCGTCTATCGATTTTTCTGTGTAAAGGAGGCACAAAACGTGACTTTCTGGCTACACAACGTGTTAAAGATCGCGTGTTATTGTCTAGGACAAGATCTATTAACTTTTTTGTTACCAGGGTCTGGCAATCGAAAATTCTCCTTTTTCCGACGCGTGACTAGAATACTTTCTCTTTTTACAAAGTAATATCGCTATGATAAAAATGTTCTGATTGTAAATTTGCAGTAATCAATTAATTATAAACATTGAGTGTCGATGCGTACTAACTTACATTAGTTAGACTCGTTATAAATTGACCTAAAAATAAGAAAAAATGTTAAATAATGATAAAACGGAATAAAACAAAGAAGAAGAATGTATGACTAAAAATATCAAAATTAATTTTAGAAGTCAAAAGGTTCAACATTGTAGTGCCAGTAAGAAACACTGCTTGTAAATCACATGCTATTAAAATACGGAATGCTGCTTATAAGACATCTGTCTCTTGTGAGTTAAGAAGGTCAAAGCGAAGATTTTTCCGTATAGCTCATCTCGTCGGGACTCGAGATAAGACGTTCTAGCTAGTGCTTCCCGCTGATATGATGGAACTCTACCTATGCAAAATACTATGACCTTGTCTCCGAGGTTCTTGGGCCTGATCGTGATACGTGAACGATTGAATAACTTTCTGGAAAAAGAGGAACTTATCTCAAGGTTGGAAGTTTTCCAGAATTTTCTAACTTCGGAAAAGTGTGTGTCTTCCGTCTTCTCTCTTGGTTACTCCTCTGTAACTGGAACCTTAGGAGGTATTGTAGAATTAATTGAACTACACTTTCTCTTAAGTGAGGCGTAGAATTACGTATGTATCAGAAGTGTATTTGTTCAACACTCATTCACATTTCTTTGCTTTTTTTACTCATATAAAACAACAAGGCATGTTACATTTACCTTGACTGACCAGCTAACCGGGCCAGTGAGTCTGACGCAGATGAAAACTTTTTCATTTTAAAAACGGTTATATTAAACATAAACAGATTGTAAATAACCGAGTTTTAAAAACCTCAAATCTACATTGCTTAAAGCACCTCATTGAGTAAGAAAGGCCTCTCGTCTGAATTCCAAAACTTACATATGAAAGTCTGTTAGGTAATGCGTATTTTAAGAAAATACCCTGTGAATCCTCCGGCAATATGATCGTGACTGTGGTTTTGTTCGAAATCCCGGATCCCGATAAAAATCCAAATGCAAAGAAACATTCTCGATTTTGACTAATTAAGTAACTAACAAATGGAAATATTTGATTTAGCTATTTGGTCGCTTCTCATATTGCACGAATCCATGGAATTTTCATTTTCAATACTTAATTGCATTTGACGTCATGAGATTCCTCATCTCCAAAAAAAGTTAGCTCACTAATAAATATTTGCTACCTCGCATAATAATATAGTAACTATATTGATATTATTGGTGCCTTGAATTAGTGTACTGCATTGGTGCGGCATTTTAATGGCGTGTTGCTGAACTATTGCTCTGCATATATTATTCAGTGTAGTAACAGTTATTGTGAAGATTGTTTTTGTAAAACTTTGATTGCAGCGTTAAACAAAAGTAAATTTTTCTTCAAAAATATCGGTCCACTTTTTAGAAAACAATATTTGTTTTTTTTTATTTCAGGAGGGTTTTTTGCTGATGCATGTCACTATTTTCTTAAATTTGCAATCAAATGAACCTTTGTTGATCATTTTGGAATGAATGTTACCGACAAAAATCATACAATCTGTAAACATCAATTGGTTGAAAATTAAAATTGAAGATTATTTACGTCTAGTTGTGTTGTACGACAACCTATAAAATTTGGAATCAGTACACAAATGGGCTAGAAAATAAAACTGAATTTTGTGAAAATTTATTTAATTAATTATTCATGGCAAAAAGTATACAAATTTAATTGAAATTCCGTGTTGTTGCAGGTATTTGCATTGCTGAAGAATGAACGCAGTTCGAAATTAATGGTGAGTACATTTGCTAACTATTATTATATATTTAATTTGGAATAATATTATATTAGTATGTTAAATATTTTACCTTGCATAGTTTGTTGATTCCATTTTGGTTCGTTATGAATGTGCAATTAATACTAATACAAAAAGGAGATTAAACATTTTACACGAGTTTGAACGAATTAAAAAAATGTTAGAAGAATAATTATTTGTACATGATAGACTTTTGATTCGCCACCATAAACAAACCGTGAATTGTAATTATGTACTAATAAAATAGAACTAAAGACATTTGAATTATCGGGTATGAAAATAAAATAATCACAATACCAATTTTTATCTCTTTCACGATATAGAATGTTCGTTTATTGACTTAGATATTTTAAAGCAATACAATTCTCAGTAAAACTTTTCTGGTTTGGATTCGTAACTTTATGAGTCAATGTGCTGGAAAAAAATTCTGCCACTTCATCAAACTGCTGAACATGAACATACCTTCAAAGAACTTCGTAATCTTGTGTTTGTAAAATGAAATTGATCCGTAGTTTAGGGTGGCGCGGTTCTTTCGGTTCACTAATTCTGATCACAACAGGGGAATCGACTCACTGAACTGAATCCTTGTTTACTATTTGCGTGATGTAATGTTCATTATGTTATCGCAATAAATATAATTTATTTTTCACAATTACATGCTACTTAAACTTTCATTAATACTCAGAGCCAATATTTTATTACTAAAAAAGCAATTTATCTAGAAAATACATTTTAAATGCTCTAGAATCCGCAGTATAATTCACTAACACTTTCTACTTAAACTTTCATTATCGGGGGGCTATCGCCTACCAAACTCCCCATTTTAGTAATATAAAATCAACCCGTCTATTTTTTCAAACAAATGCTATATGTTAAAGATAACAGTCTTTTATTAGAAAAAATCAACTCACAAAATCTCTGAAATTATACAATTTTAATAGTATAAAAAAAACTATGGTAGTAAAATTAGTGTAACGCCTCTACGATAATTACATAGAACATCCTTATCACACACAAAAATTCAATGATTCATCAACGTATCACCAAATCTAATTATACCTGAAATAATACACACATTTTACTTTTTTATGAACAGAAAACTTCTCTCAAACAAAGAATCCTTTCACACAGACATTTCCACGCTATGACCATTCTCTCCACTAACTCTACAAATCCACCCATCACCATCTGTTTTATCCATCCTCTCAGTAAAATTCATATCATTCTTGCAAACATTACATACACGTCGAGACGCAAGCAAACCTACTTTCTGATACCATTGGTTAACGTTGAAACTTCCCTCCCGGCGCAAATCATAAATGAATCCTGAATTCATATCCATTTCGGTAGACACAAAACATGCCAACAAATTCTTTAGAACCTAATACTTCATCAATTTATGACGTAAATAATTTTGTTGGCATAATAACATCTAAATTTGTTACTAGGAGGTTGTTTAATTTATAAAACAAGTCTATATTTATGTTTAAGTTCAACCAGCAAAAAATTGTTTTTTTAGATTTGTAGTTTTTTGAAAGTGTGTTGTGAAGTGGGTTGATTCGGAGTTTAGGGTGCCACCGGTTCATTTGGTTCACTGATTCAGTTCACTAGTTTTCGTTATTGACAAGATTATAGTTGCACTGTGCCACACTAAACTCCGGATCCTGAAATAATTCAATCATTTTATGTGTCACATCCCCCTAATCGCTTGCCTTTCCTTCGTAGTTAAAGACGTCCCAATTATACGAATGCGTTCTATGTCTGCTATTCGTTTGGAGTAGTGTTTTTACCGCACATAAAAACACATCTTAAGGCAACGAAGAAGTGTTTAGCGGTTTTGAAATAGCAATTCATGGAATGTATACCACTGCATGAAGAATATGTCCAGCAATGAACAATATGTTTCCTGGAATATAATAATCACGTTGTCAGCAAAGAAAAGCATATTATATTGTTACAAACACTAAATAATCAATGACAAATTTCATATGACACCTGCTTGACGCTCAATTCTATCTGCTTTTTTTCAATTTGTCGATGAGGTAGCATCAACTGCTTTTATGGCGTCAGCTACCCTTCCACCGCGCGATGAGAGTATCTTCAAGGAGTATACACTATGTCGCTAGCCAATATTGTCAATATTACACTGATTTTGTATGACGAATATCAATCTCTTGACACTAGGCGAAACGCTCTCTTTGCGATTACTTTCAATGACTAGTCTTGGTTCACTTTTCAATAAATATTCTAGGAGATGCTTCCATTTTTAAGAGATTCTAGCGCCTACGTAAAACCATCATCGCATCAACATCTCTCCAGCTATGTCGCTTGGTAGGTGATGCGCCGTATGAAGCACTGTTCATTATCGATTTTAGGGAAATGTAATACATTGCTCCTAACTCGAGAATGCACGACCTTAAACCCGATTAGTTCCAAGGAGGATCTATAATTGTACATTTCCTGGAATTGAAACAAAACTGTGAATGTATAACCACACGTGCCAATACAAAAATCAATCCAATGCGCCTTTGCACATAACTTTACTTAGATCAGTGAATGTATACTAAGATAGTAAAACTGATTTCAAAATAAGTAGCTTTCAAATAAGGAGACATATATGAGTTTTTTAGAGTAAAATCTGGGTTAACACTCCATATCAGAATTTACAGAAAGTATAGGTTAGAAAATTCCAGCGTAAATATGACAAGATTTTGGTAAATGGTTTTCTGATATCGATTATATTAGATATCTGAAGGTGCTCACCCTAAATTCAGAGAGAGGAAATCATGAGCTGATTTGTTTCTTCCTTGTGGTAAACGAGACAACTATTCAAGACATAGCCTGCCTCTAGATAATATATCCAAACATTTGTCTCCAATCTCCAACTCCATTTCACAATTACATTTATTTATAATAGTGTCTAAAGAAGATTGTATTTATCCCTTCAGAGTACGTAAAACTGTTAATAGATTAAGCTTTTTCCTCTTAAAGCATTATAGCTCTGTATTTCCATTAGATGGTATGTACTTTGCCTACGCAAATTATATATAATGTCAGATTAGTCTATACGCGAATTAAGCTCCGAATTAAAAATATTAAAATAGGTAGAAAAAAATATCATGATATTCTAAAAAAGGCGTTTAAATATAAAATTTATATTTTAACATAGGTATCTAAATATGCATTGACAATTTATTATTCCCCACTATGAATTCCACAAGAGGAATGTACAACATGAAAGTCATGAATCAAAATGACACTGCATTGACACGACACGGTTATATTGATATTCTCTTCAATATATATGTATTCGGCACTGAACTGTAGTCCGAAAATAAATGTTACTTTTCACCAGTAAACATGTGTTCGGAAATCTCGTATAACGAGGTTTCACTCTACAATAAAGTTACTTTGCCCCTGAATTGAAGGCAACCCACATTGCACGTGTTTGTCAGGAACTCTTCTCGTGTGTTTAACAGGAACAGAATCTCTTTCAAAGTGTCAGAACGAGTATCTGCTAAACACCAGTGCGAGATAAATTGAATTCCAGTTAGAAATAAATTTCACAAGTGAAACGTCGTTATATCATATTTCCCACTTCGTTTACAATCATTGGTTATATTCTACTCCTCTGCATTTACTAAAATTTTATTGCATTTAATGTGAAACATCACTTCAAGCATTCAGAAAATATTAGACAAAATATTGAAATCAGGAAGTTATTGATATTGTTCTCTATTTTCGCATATCAAACTCCTGTCAATCGCTTTCTCAAATGCTTGTCCCGTATCCCGTCTACGCGCTGCCTGCAGCAGGTGCCGTGCAAGTTGTGAACTACACGCGAGACACCGCTGCACCTTGCACGGCCCCGCAGGAATCAGACATCCCGGGGGCATGTCGCGGCGGAGGTTAATGCGAGTTAGATCCGCCAGGGGCGCCAGGTGCAAGTGGATGGCGCCGGTGGTTGCCGCTGTGTCGTCACGGCCCCTTACATCTCGGGAATTGGACGGAGGGGGAGGGGTGTAAAGGGGGAAAAGGAGAGATGGAACGGAGCCAAGTAGGACGTAGTGCTACAGACGCTGAAAGGAGGATGTTCCAGTCGTGAACAAATAAGTGTTGTTTCCTTTTTCTTCCTTTTCACGACTTCTTTTATTTTTCTTTGACATTTTCTTTTCTTCACTTTACCTTCGCCTCTTATATTTTTTCTTGTAGTCTCCTTCAATATTTGTTTCATCTTCTCCTGTCTTTCAGAAACTTTCCTTTACAATATATATTTGTTATTCTTATCTTCATTTATCGTTCGTCTTACGTTCTCCATTTTTCTCTTTTGCTTTCTTTTCTTTCAACTTTTACTGTCTGAGTTTTATAAAACTCTTTAAGTAAACTTGCACTAGTTAAATCAAAATTTATAAGAATGCATTTAAATATTTTTAACTAATTGAGAATTATTCAACTAAGAACGAATATTACTTTAATGAAAATTCTTATTGAATTGCTATTAACTCTTCTAATTCAATTGCTACTTTTATTGAAATGTGTATTTCTTATTAGTTTCTTTTTTGCACCAGTTATGCAAATATTTATCTCGTATATTTGTAAAAATTTATGAGCAAAAAAAAGCATTTGCACACTTTTTAACATGTTGAATTTACGTATGGAACTACGATGGCTTGATCATTATGTTGATTCTACATGTATTATTCAAAAATCTGAGGTAAATACAATTTTATGAACATTGATAATTAACTTCAAATTATTTAATCTTTAATGACAAACAAATTCTACGTGATTTTCGAGAGAAATATCGTTCGAATTTCTGAGGGAATATGACCAAAAAAACTTCTAAAAAATGAAAATATTTTTATTTGTTATTCTTCACATGATTTTTCGTACTTTTTATTTCTCTTCTTAACTTCTTCTTTCCTTCATTGTATCTCGTTCTATTGACGCTCTTTGATACTGTAGTCGGTTACTGCTTTTTCATGTCTTCTCCCTTTTCAAGCGAAGCATGGAATATGACATTATTTCTTCTCCCCAAGAAATCATATGGTCATTTTTCAGTTTATTATAAAATAAGACTGCTTATACTCTAAGAAGCTTATACTTAAAAAACGTGTTTCTTTCATGTTGTCAAAGCATAAAGAAGTTGTTTCTTTTAAGACGTCTGGTACGAAAAGTGAGGCCAACAGTGTTCTGATGTCGGGAAGTCTATGTAAGCGAATAGTAGAGGGACGGAACGGCAGAGTTTTGACCCTATTTAAAACAAGAAAATATTTCATGCACAAAAGAAATTGTGTTCCATTCAATAAATTTCATATATTTTTGTAATGAGAGATACTGGGCCTCAGATGTGATATCGATCAGTTATATTAAAATATATAGGGTTAGTATATTATATATAGTACTAAATTTTAATAAAGTAATACAGTTAATAAAGTGAAGAATTATGTACCGTTTTGATTATGTTTTATGTGTCAATCCATACCTCAAGAAGATCCTTGTCAAGTGTGTATAAACGTATGTGAATGTGAAGTTATAATTTAAGAAGCGAATACAGCTGTTTTTTTAACTTCAAAAATTGTGTTTTACTGCAAGGATTAGTGAGTGTATTTACACGCAATAACCATGAACTGTTTGATATGTGCATCATTTCTCAAAAACATTTCTTTGATTATAGTTATAAGTGAAGCATTACGTTTTTAAATTAAGATGGAGAGCAGGTTTTCCAGCTATAGTCTTTTCAAACTGTCCAACCTTTGTTAAAAATAAAACATTTCAATATATATTTCAAACACTTGTTTAAATCTTTGTTCAATGTATAGTGTTGTTATTGATCCAGAAATAGTGCAATTTCTTTATTTCATTGGTCTTAGAGAATAGGTAGTAAACGTCATGACACATTATTTTGGAGAGTTTTGATTTTCCTCACATTTGTGAGCTGTTGTTTTCTTTAATGAACCTTGATAGATATAGCCGCGAAATATGTTTGATGAGTAATTAAAACCAGTCCAATTTCATACAAGAGGTTTACCCGTCTCCATGAACTTGCAAATCAATATAAAATCTTATAATGCAATACTAATTAGAAAGTAATCATAGATATTATTATTATTAATATTATTTATTACATTTTTACTTTTTATGAGTGATAATAATAATTACTATGATATACAGTAATAGTTGCACTTAATAAACAGTGAGTTGTGTACGGAATTATGTAGTTTATTTAAGTTCGGTTTAGAAATTCATACTATTTCACAAAATGTATTATTCATTAATTCTCTTGGTGCATAGGTTGTAAACAATAAGAAAATCACGAATATTAATGTTTTCTTTTGAAGCCGTGCAGACGTCTTCTAATCTCGTATTTCCCACTCCCAGACATTCCTTCCCGCATTCGCGGAAGAGAGTCGGTAGCAAGCCGTCAATTCCGGACGCAACCACTCTCTGCATGCAGCTCTGGAACTGCGAGCTGGCAAACTGCTGGCAGAGGTGAAATCTTGGGCAAGCATGAGTTAGAGCATGCACGTCAAACTGTTCCCGCACGAGCTACTTGCTAGCCTGGGAAACGCGCCGTTTCTACGGGCACGATCAGTGACCCTTGACTCCTCTCTGGTTTTGCCTCCAAATCCAGGAAGCCAGGGGTGTACACGCTGTAGCGACACTGCCAAGTAGAAAACGAGCTCGAAATATCACTACTAATGTTTTCTTCACACACGTGTGTGTGTGTGTGTGTGTGTGCGCGTGTGTTTTGGATGTTCTCCACCAAGTAACCAATACTTGAATAATATACAGACTATGTTCGTTACTACGTATTCCTTAATTTCATATTTATTTTGTTTGGAAATCGTACCGCATAAAATAATCTTACCATGGGGAATCAATATTTTTGAATGGCAAATAATTTGTTTAGAATGGCAAATATTTTGTGTCACTTTTTTCAAAACATTCGGTTATGCGAAATGAATTATGTCTTTATGTAGGATATCTCACATAGTAAAACCTTTTCTTATATTTATCAGTATAATAGGTGTACATTTATTTTATAAACAATAAACTTTGTTTAATCTTGGAAACTGATCGCAGGATGACAATTCAATAATTAACCTCTTGCGTAAACGTAATTACTAAATCTATATCCTTGGATTTATAATAATATATAGTTTCACTCGCATTTGTTAAGATGATGTGTTTCATTTATAAATATTGTTTATTTGCATTACTTAAGAAAATACAATTTTTTAACGCAAAATTTGGGGAATAACTGACAAATTAATCTCTCAGATACACATTCATCGGCCAAGACTCCAGTGATGTACCTCCATCCCAGAGAAATTTGTACAACACTTACATTTAAGACATACTAATTTCTCTGGACGTGGTGCGCGCGTACTCTGTTAAAGCCCTTTCACAAAGCAAACATAAACATGGCGTTAACATGAAAGTTAGGACTACGTCCATGAGCGGACTCATTCACAATGCGTTTGCATACGCACAACACGTAAGACGTTAACTTAAAAGCTTGCAACATTCAAGCTTTTGTGCTTATGCTTGAGTAAGGCATAAGAAATGAACCAATCACACTACGTTAACTCAGAATAGAGAATCAAAAGAAGAGCGAAATCGATAGAAGAACTAACCCTACATGGCCCATGGACACAGTCAATACCCAGAAATCGATTCTCACATCCAACCAATAGTAAATTAGAATGTCTCACAGCCAAAAGAAAACCCTGTTTTGCTTACAGTTATGTTAGTGTGAATACTTCAGTCTACCACTTATGATAATGTTTATCTCCATGCGTTATGCTAATGTTTGTTTCCATGCGTTATGCTAATGTTTATGTTTGCATTGTGAATGATCTTTTAGATGATACAATGAAAAGTATTAAGGCGTCCGACTAAAATTAGCATGTAGGTAATGGTTAGTCAGCAATATATCAGTCAAAATTAGGAGAACGTCTATCTCAAACAAACTCTCTTTGGTCTCCAAATATGAGGCCTAAATCTTCAATTCTGTATTTGCATCTAGGAGTATTATTTTACTATTGCGTTACTAAGGAAAACCTGGAAATAGCACATACACGTTATAGCTAGTAACGTATTGATTAAAACTATCGATCAAAAGCTCAAAAGAAGGTTGTTCCTTGGGAGCAATGGGAATTATATGAGCTAGGGTCACGTGACATTCTTGCTGATGTGCGGACCGTTTCCCAGATCTTATGCAAAGCCACTGCGTCTCAGGAAGTGCCCTAGCCCGCTGCTCATCACTGCAGTCTATTCTTCGCACCTACTGAGTCATCAGCAAGTTTCGCGACAAGCACCCGTCTGTATCGCACCGCCAGTGCCTTCGTGACCCGAATAGTTCTAGCTTCGTGACCTGTATACCCATGGCGTCCAAAGGATACGTTTGTCATTCTCTTTATGTAACAGAGAATGAACAACCATTAAAAAAGTGAAGACTCTCAAATATTACTTACGATAACGAAACTGATGAAACAGGATCATACCATTTGAATATGAAAAAGAACGAATATTAAAGTAATAATAATAATAATAATAATAATAATAATAATAATAATAATAATAATAATAATAATAATACGATTAAATTTGGGCAGATTCGAAAATAATGTTCAAAAATTTTGTCTTTCTTTCACAAATCCTCTATGAAAATTCCTCCTGAATTGTGATCAAAATACTTTCCGAACTCACAGGACCCCCCACCTAAAGAAAGGGATCTCGCATAAAAAGCAAACGATTTCAGCAATAAAAAAGGACTTGAAAATAAATGAAATCCGCTGGAAATCGAGGAAGCCCTTGTAAAAATTTCGCTTCGCTCTGTCGAGTGCCGCCTTGAAAAGTAGCTTTTGTTTGCAGGGGCATCTTTGATTCAGGACACGACAGCGCCCGAACGAGACATTCACCCTTTAAGAGGCTTCCGACGCAGCGAAGGGCTCCAAAGAAAACATACGGCAGAGTAACGGTTCTCGTGACATCACGGTTGGCTTCTATTTACTTCTGCATGTGTGTTCGAGATATTTCCTTCATTTTTGTTGCGAAATGTGTTTTGATAATTCTGTCTGATATCCAACAGTAAGAGTGAACTCGGTTTTTTCCATCTTCTGCTTATTAGGATTGCAACTCCTGATGCTGCTCTTTCATTGATATCAACACCACTAAGGAGTGAAGTGTGGACAATGACAAATAAAGATATATCAAGACTGCAGGCAGCGGAAATGAAATTCCTCAGAGCGGTAGCGGGATATAGCCTTTTAGAC
>BOPP01000172.1:567677-620783 GCA_017312745.1 Gryllus bimaculatus
ATAGGTCAAACAGACTTACATTACTTGCGTTCTAATGCTCTATATAAACCGTGACATCAAAATAGTTACATCGGAAGAAGAAATTTCACGCGTAATGGGGCAATGAAATACAAAAGAACTCTTCATCATTTAATTGTTACGTTTTACAAGCCATACCAAAGCACATATCTCTTTCTCTCACAAATTCTTAACACAGATTTTGTTTCAGTGAAATGTGCGGTTTCTTCATGTAAGTGTGTCAGTAAGGGACGATGTCAGAAGAAGGGAAAGAAAACAAAGATAGCGCATGGTCCATGACCCGTCTGTTAGTGTACTGCTCCTACATTCGTCTGTTTATCATAGAAGTCATGGAAAAATACCGAACATAACTCAGAACAGCCGACACCAACCATTCGTCTTTAGACAGGGATGAATCAACTTACACTGTGTGATCAAAAGTATCCTGACACGTGGCTGGAAATGACTAACCAGTTAGTGGAGCCCTCTTTCAGAAATTCTGGAATTCAATAGGGTGTTGTCACTTACATACTTAGCCTTGATGACATCCTTTACTCTCACAGGCATACTTTCAATCAGGTGCTGGAAGGTTTCTTGGGGAGTGGCAGCCCATTCTTCACGGAGTGCTGCACTGAGGAGAGGTATCGATGGAAGTCGGTGAGGTCTGGCACGAAGACGGCCTTCCAAAACCTCCCAAAGCTGTTCGATAGGATTCAAGTGAGGACTCTGTGCAGGCCAGTCCATTACATGGATGTTATTGTGGTGTAACCACTCAGACACAGTCCGTGCAGTGTGAACAGGTGCTCGATCGTGTTGAAGATTCAGTCGGCATCTCCGACTCGCTCATCAACAATGGAAAGAAAGAAGGTGTTTAAAAAATCAATGTAGGCATGTGCCGTGTTGGTATAGTACCACACGATACGAGGAGTGCAAGCCCCCCCCCATGAAAAACATGACCACACCATAATACCATTTTTGATGTTCGGATACTTTTGATCACACGATTGTGTACGATAAGAATTTGTCCGCAACGAGTATCAAGCCCTAGAACCTTCCGCTTCAGCGAGAACAATAATAACTGGTTCAATTTGATGACAGTGGAATTTGCAATATGTAGAATGAGTCACGTAGTTTTAGCGCCTCCTGCAATTTTTGAACGTCTGAAAGTATTGCAATGCATTTTTCACGGCAGTGCATCGGAAAATGGGGCTAATTGATGTATGTATTCGATTCCATTTTAGCACATGTATTTTATAAAATATTGAGGTAACATTTCTTCACTCCATGGAACTTAAATGGAACATAAATATTTGGAATGGAACATAAATATTTTTGTCTATCGTAAAATGCGTAAAAAGACAAATCCAATTTTATAATAATTTTGGCATATAATCTAAAAATATTTTTGAGCAATTCTGATTTTTTGCGACTCGTATTTAACGGATATTTTCCATGTAACAGTCCACGTTCCAATGTCAGGCAGGAGAGGTCCTGCTTAGACGTGTTATGAGTGTTATAATATCTGTTAAAGACGGGTCACAAAAAATAACAAAAAATATCTCTCTCATATTTAACTATCTAACATTCTTTAGTCTATCATGACAATGGTAAAAAGGCGAATCCATACATTATATATATGAATGTATAGTTCTATATTAAACAGTTACATAACTATCTCGTACAATACAAGTTTTAAAATTAAAATGAATATACGTATCAATTAGCCCCATTCCTTCGTACACTTAAGGGGAAACTGCATTGCAATAACTTTAAACGATTTAAAAAATGAAGGAGGTGCTAAAGCTACGTGACTCACCAGTATAACAACACGTAACTGAAATTGGAAACGACGATTTCCATTTTGAGTCTATACCCGCTAGTTAATACCCTTCCTTCCTCTTTTCACAAAACCCCAACTCTGCGCTCACAGCAAACGTGGCACTAAAGGTAGCCTATTAGCATCCGCATCAACAAGTGGACGGAGCCTCCTCAACGTTCTCAGGAAACCCCCTCTCTCCGAACGCCCATGGGAACCTAGTTCCCCTCCGCCACCGCCCGCGTGGGCCGCCAGGGGCGTTGCGGTCGTAAACCGGCTCTGCGCGCGCGGTAGAAACGTTACGACGCCATCTTGCGGCAGTATCCGCGGCCTTTATTGCCCCGAGCGCCGCGATCCGAACCCGTACCTCCGGCCGGCCCCGCCCCCTTTTTTCTTCCTCCCGCCCGTAACCCGCAAGCGACGGTAGCTCCCACGCGCGTCCAGTACGGGAGGGGACAGATCTCGGGAGTCGGCGCACCGCTTGACGACTCGCAGGAAAATTGTGGGAGTCGACGGTTTGGGTGCCCGTGAGTGTTAGGGGTGCGAGCATTTGGGGAAATAAGGAATAAGATTTTCAATTAAAAAATCGGGATTTATTATTATTATTATTATATTATATTATTGGCGTATAGGCCATTATTGACCACGCTACACGATTAACGTGTGTAATTCTTCCAGGGTCAGCTTCTCAGTTGTATCCTTGGATTACAACAAGGTTGTTACGCGTTGTAGTGTGACTTATGAGATGATAGGATGATGATGATGATAGGTGAAGGGACAGTCACAAATACGACCATGTCTACGTAGGACTCGAACCTGCAGCCTCCTCGGCACAGACGATGGCTGCCGCAACTGTATGTGCCACGGGGCCGACAATTATTAGTATTAATTATTATTATTATTATTATTATTATTATTATTATTATTATTATTATTATTATTATTATTATTCCTTTTTCACACAATTTTTTGTCTTAGACATTTACCACACAGATACAACATTAAAGCATGGTAACTGAGTTGTTTTTCCTTTACAATATTCTATAGTTAGTATAATAAAATATACAACTGAAATTACAATATAATAGCTAAATTTAAGAGCTACAGAATTCCACATGTCCTCCCATGAACTTGCTGACCAATGAGTATGCACTGATAATGACTGATGTTTGAAGAGCGATGATAATAATTTTGTATTTATCGATTTTTGCATCGTAAGTTGTCATAATGTTGCTGATATTCACAACGGCAAAACCGATAAACCAAACTTTTCTGGCAGGTGTATCCCAGTCTATAACATCGGGTCTATTGTGCTGAATACTTCCATCTGTCAGAATACTGCAATCTCAGTATAACACTTGGAATTCGCTTTCAAGCAGCGTTTTTGGATGATTGGGAGTACGATGTGTCAATGTTCTGCAGGAGTATACATTTCTTAGCGAGTTTGGCATGGATGATCCGTCCCACTGAATCGTGTCTAGTTTTGATGTCTGTGGAGACTAGTGCACTGCAACCCGAGATAATATACTGGATGGTTTCATGATCTCTCTTTCACATTCGACACTCATCACTATGTATTTCAGTGTCTTGAATATGTATTTAAAGTAGTTCATCATCGGAACAACCTGATCTTGGATTGGCACTATAAAGCCTTCACTTTCAGGGTGCAAATATCCTATTCTGAACTATACGACATAATAATCATAAAGTTAATTATTAATTATATTATTATTAAATTTATATTAAATAATTATTATTATTATTTATTACACCTGCATTTCTCAAGGAATGTCGGAGCCTTCCTGCTCAAGACACAACTTGTGTAAAAAATATGGAGTTGCTACCATGAAGAGTTTCCTTATGCAGAGTTCTAAACAACGTTAGCGTAGTCCTTCATTAATGATGGTTTTGGTGATCTTTGCTTCCTTGTACTTTCATTCACCTCATTCAAGGCATGAAAACTTTCTGGTGATGTTTGCAGAACCTACTAAAGCGGCCTTTTGCACTGTTATGAAAAGGTTTCTCGTAAGCTCAATTTTTTTTCAGCTTTCTGCCAATAATTCATAACTACACAATTTGCCGATACTATCACAGGCACTATCTCTACTATTTGCAATGTGTACATATCCTTCAGCTCAACAAGTATTCAGCTTGGGCTAAAGATAGACATTCATGTTGTTGTTATTATTATTGTTATTATTATTATTATTATTATTATTATTATTATTATTATTATTATTATTAGTATTAGTATTAGTATTATTATTATTAATATGAGTAAAGATGTTATTTGTCGGTTATTATAAAGTATATTCCAAGTTGCAACCAACTTCCTAGGAAGTAGATCTAGTGACCATCTGTCAAATGGCAACAGATCGATCTTTTTATCAAGAACTTATTATGATATAATTTTATTTCAATGAACAGTAAAACTGTGTAGAAATAAAAAGGAAGGAAAAAATGTGCTAAGGATAAATAAAGAAGAAAAAATCACTGTTTGGAATTTATTGTAATTCTTTCTGTAATTTGCATTTTATAGTATTATAATGTAATAAATATAAAATATAAAATTATATCTCCCGAACTAATGGGAGTTTTATCGGAAAACGTATGTGGTCCAAAAATGCAAATTTTAAAAGCAGAAAACTGCCTTGCGGGTATTGTGTGAATACTTCGAGTTTAGAAGTAATGACGGCATATTGAAGGCGATTTATAAACATGCTATAGAAGTACATTAACAACTTGGTTTGCCGGTTGAAAAAAATGTTTATTCGAAGTGTAAACCTATGTAAGTCTGGGAATCGGAGGGGGGTAGATAAAACTCTCGTCTGGGCAAAACATTGAAGACTTTTTATGAGTATGTTAAGAGATTGAACACAAGTTAACTTTTAGATTCAGAAATTTGCATATGTCCTAGCCTATCTTACTATCACATAAAACATAATGAATGTTAATCGAATTATGTATTTATAACAAACAAAATATTCCTTATTTTGTAGAAAATACAGTAACAATATCAGAATTATTATGTGGCGCTAGAAATAGAATAACAACTAATTAGTTTACATATTTCTTAATTATTCTAAAATGTTAATAATACTCATTATTATTCTTCACTTACTGGATCACTTTTGGTTATTCTCCCTGGTCTACATCATTCAGTGATGCTAACGATTTCATTTATGTTCTTGTTAAGAAATATATTTGCAAGTAATTATAAGGATGATGTAATGAGTTAGAAACCTCTTGAATAAATTGATATTTCAAGTCTTTCTTGGGTTATTTCTAATAAGTATTGTGCTACTTGCCACTTGTAAAGTTACTTACTAGTAAATACCTTGTCGTACCATAACACGTAAAATAAATCTTTAATTCTCGTGGTGAATGTTTCAAAATGTAAACACCAAAATAATCTCATCTTTTATGGGATATTTTGGAGTTTGTCATATCTCGTTATCCAATTAACACAGTGACCGCTCAGCCAGAGCCGGCTGAAGCGATACATTTCGAGAAAATTTTAGACATCTCTTTCTCACGGCAACACTTTGATTACGTACCGCAACGGAGTGACGGTGGAGTGTGAGATTGTAACCTTAACGCGCAGGGGAGCGATGGAGGGGTGGAACAGGGGAACGGGAGGGGTTGTACGGAGCTTAGACTTGGCAACGCTCTCCCCGTTCTCACTCCCTTTGACGGGGCTGCGTAGCACACTCGGCAGGAACAGTGTTTCTACACGTGTTAAAAGCTGGCTGACTTGGAATTCGCATCGAGACATACTGTAAGAGATTTGGAAAAGCTCACGGAGGTAAATACAAAACTATTGAGAGAAGAAGTTGCGAGGAAGAAAAAAGCCTTACTCCTGTAACGGTTATTATACTAGTGAGCGTAATTCTATTTCCACATCTTTTATTATATGAGAGGTTGGAAAAATCCAAATACATTTCTGGGGCAAGTGGGACGTTTCTAGTCTGCCTTAGCGTCAAATTTTCTTGGCGCGTGGTCGGACCATCAGCCATCTATTGACATTCTCTACTTGAGAAGCTTTCCCTTTGCCAATTAGATACACGTACTGGAAAATTACAATGAAATAAATATTACTTATTAGTTTGTAAAAATTGTTAAAGAATGATTATTCATTACCATCTTCTGATTGGCAATGGTTAATATCCTGCTTCGCCTGGAATTTATCGGTGAAAACTCCAATATGACAAATCATTGCAGTATTTCTCTAGAATGTATCTTCGGTTCAATCACCGTCATATTTAGCTACTTATGGAATGACGAAAACCCAAGACAGAATTGTGCAAACTCGGACATAGAATTTACTTCATTTATGCCTGTTGCATTATGAGATATTTGCTGTACTTTTTCTTTGTCTTCTTTTTGCCATTTTTACCGTAACTTCTTTCAATTATCGACATTCCGGCGTCTGATCTTCTCCACTTATGTCTATTATTCCTGAAATTATGTGGTAAATTTCGATTCTACGAGAGTTTCTTAATTTGGTCGTTTCATCCTCGTCTTCGTTTTTCTAATTTTCTACTTTCAGCTGATTTCCAGTCTATTATCTTGTAGGCAGCCTTCTTTCGCCCATCAACTGAACATTTCCTAAACGAGTGAATTTCCTCTTTTCAACTTTCTGTATGATAACGTGTTCAGGAGCCATTATTTTTTGAAACTTTTTATTTCTAATTATTTCATTTGAAGGAATTCTTAGCAAGTCTATTTTCAAATCTGTTCAATTTCCTTTTTAGTGATCTAGATATTGACATAGCTCTGAGCCACGTTAAGGGACGTTTTTGATCATGCATTCATATACATTATGTTAATTGTGTGTTTGTTTACAACGGATTTCTGTAACACGAGACTCAATGATACTCTTTAATTATTGTTTAATACTCGTTATATTGCATTCTTATATATGTACAAATTTGAATACTTGCTCGTAACGATAACTTACACGTTTTATAGCACGTACTCAGTGGCGGCGGCGGTGGTGTAACGGTTAGCGTACTGGTCTATTGTACCCAAGTTGGCGGGTTCAAACCCGTTCAAAGCCGTGGATTTTTAAGGGCGAAAAAATCCTTCGTACGCCTTCCTTCGGAGGGGAAGTAAAGTTCGTAGATTTACTTGCATGTAAAAGATCCTCAAGCCTAAATGACGCCTTCTGAACTAAATTTCAAAATCTGGCCTGTTTTCTCGCCCAAGAAATACCTCCTTTCTCTCGTGGTCAGACGGAAGAGCGGGCCCGAGTCTCGCCACGTAAAATAAGGCCAATTCAATTCAATACTCATGCAATAACGTTTAACATTACTATTTTAATAATATACTATTTTGAATAATGATTTCTTGAAGATGGTCATCGTTTTCCAAAAGTTGTTTTATCTGTAAAAATATAAACAGAGTTTCGATTAGAGAACAATTCATTCAGCATTGTATCCATATGTATGTATTAATGATATTAATCAAGAAGAATGTTTAGTTCGGCTACTCAGAAACACTTTTTTTGTCATTTTCAATGATACGAAACAAACAGAATGATATGAAAGAAAGTCTTTAATTAATGTTTTGCATATATCTTTATTACAACTCCCGGTTTCTGTATCGTTGCTCTCAAGTTTTGGAAATCACAGGTGATCATTTTGTTTTGTTAGTTTTAAGTCCGCATTTGACCAGAGTACATAAAATGTAATGAAGCGTAATATTTTATAAAATATACATTTCGCATAATTCGTTTGGTTTAAAAAATAAAATTGAAGATGTTCCATCTCCATGAAAGAGTATACGCATGGAACAGTTAACCAAAGCCGATAAAGGAAACACAACTTGAGATATTATTGAATAGCTATTTTAATATAATGAATATAGTATTTGAATAAATATGAATTGAACAGTTATTTCATCTCAAACACGGTTTTTTACCGTTTTTGACGTAAATAAATAAATAGATATAATCGTGTTGCTCAAAATGAATCGCACCATTTGAATATATTGCTAATACAAATTAAGTGATCTACGAAATCTAGCGAGTATAATTGAAAATGACAAAAAAGTATTTCTGAGTAGCCGAACTAAACATACTTTTTGATTAATAGCAAAGTACACACTTCTTGATACAAGACTGAATCAATTGTACTATTATCGAAATCGGGAGAAAGTCTGCCAAAGTAATGGCAACTACATTTTCTTATCGTATTTCAGTTACATTTTTACAGATAAAACAACTTTTGGAAAACGATAACCATCTTCAAGAAAACGTCCTTCACAATAGTATATTATTAAAATAGTTAGTAATGTTAAAGGTAAAAGGAGTTATCGTTACGCGCAAGCATTCAAATTTGAACGAATAAAAGGATGCAACAAAAAGAGTTGCACATGTAAATTATAAAATTATAAAAGAATGAAACTTAAATATGGGAACTTGTTATGACATCCCTGGTATTTCACTTGCGTGCAGAAAAACATGCAAAAATTTGCAACGATGTTACAAGTTTCCAGAAATTAAGTATAATTCTTTTATAAATTGATATAATATATCAACCGTTAATATGCAGTTATGTTTAACATTTCATTAAATTTCTTCTTATACCCCTACGTTACTATGAGTCCAAAAGAACACTATTTTAACGTTAATGCTAAAAAAATCGAACGGGTGCGCTATTCAGCTGTTAGGGCATAGAGATAGCGGAAACCACGTTCATTGTCCCTCGGATGGGAACTGAAACTCATCTGACAATTTCTTGCACCGACTGTCAGTTTCACTGGCGAGCCACTACATTTTATACCGCCAGCACGAGCTATAAAGACTGAGATGATAGCGGAGCTATATAAGAACAGGCGGTGCCAGAGAGAAGCCAGACACCGAAGTGAAGGTTGGAGAAGACACAGTGGGAATAAGCCACGATACGACCCATAAAAGCTAGAGGGAGGTTTTTGCCAGCAATATTTTAAGAAAAAATAATCACAATTCCTGAACAATGCCTATAATGGTACCAAATGTTGCAATGAGAGCTACGTTAATATATGAAAACTTGTCTGTGGGAGTTTAAGCAAACTTCTGTAATGAAATTAATATATCATTAGTTTATAATCAAACATTAATAATGTACACTTTACGTTTAATAATTAAAATTATGTCGGAATGAGATACTTTTAGTACCCGTATAGGTCGGAGAATGAACACGTGACTATTACAAATAATAGTTATGCAACCCGCAAACCAGCAAATGTGTCTATGCAAAGAAAAATAACTACACGGGACGAGACGGGACAAGACAGGACGAGACGGGACGAGACGGGACGAGACGGGACGAGACGGGACGAGACGGGACGAGACGGGGCGGAAAGGCGATCGGTGGAATGGCAAAGGGGATGTAGCGATTGATTGAATGTTGTGTCCTTCAGATAAACCAAACTTGCAAAGGATATCAAATAGAAAAGTGACACAAGTGCGAATTTCTGGCTTCTCAGAAATTGCAAATTTAAGTTTCTGTAATTTTCGTTATAGATTGTACCAAATATTCATATTCTAGCGGACAGTAATTGAACTAATTTAAATCAACTTCAGAATAGTAGCAGTGCCTTTTGGTAACCTCTTATCAGCTTTTAGCTGAAAAATGACGATTTCGCACTTGCGTCACTTATCTATTGAAGGCGCGATATATGATATTTTGTGTTTAAAAATCATGTAAACAAAGACCAAAACAATGGCATTTTCTAAAAAGCATCCTCTATTCACAAAAATAATTTTGGAATATACGTTGTTGGAACAAGTTACCCAATATTTGGGTTAGACGTAAGTTTCGTCAAAGAAGATAAGATGATAAAATCTATAAATACTAGAATATATGCATAACCATTCAAAGAACTCGACACAGAGGCGAGACACATGAGAAAATGTAACGTAAAGGCTGTCCTGCCACTGTTGTTTGGAAGTGAATGCTGGACTCCGAAATGAAATTTTTGAAATCTGTCAAAATGATGTGAAAGTCCTCTCTCCCTTTGTACATCATACGTCTATCAACTGCTTTTCAATATAGAAATATCTGTTTGTATTTGACACTTAAAGATCGGATTAATCCGACTATTTCCAGCTAGTGGTGTTCCTAAACCTGTATCGCATGGTTTTATTCATTATCCACTCCTGGGGGTAAGGTGACGAGCATGACGTACTTTCATTACCGTGCCCAGCTTATTTAATTTCGGTCGGGAATTGAACCCTATACTACCTCACAGAAAGTTATCGCGTTAACTATTAGCTAATAATAATAATAATAATAATAATAATAATAATAATAATAATAATAATAATAATAATAATAATAATAATTTTAATAGGCATTTGAGGGAAGAAAAACGTAGCCTATAACCATAGAGGAGGCATCAATGTCTCTTTATACACCCTGTATCTCGAAAAACTGCAAAAACATTGAAACAATTTTTTATTATCACTGAAAAATTCAAATAAACAAAACAGCGTTTGGCTATGCTGCTGTGTCAAGCGGGTTGCATAACATTGAAAGTAGAATGCCCTCTATAAATATATCGTAGGATATGTGTTGCGTTAGGGAAAATCAACTTTTTTGAAATTGTTGTAATGAAAAAAATTTTTGTACGGGAATCACTATATACGATTCTATATTATTGAAGGTTTTTGTTAAAATATTTAATTCGTTGTATTATTTGTAAGTAATTTATTTCTTCTCCTTGCGCTGTGCGCATGCTACTTTTGGAAAACCATTTTGTGTTGTTTTGTTTTGAAGCATATTCGCTGCTAAAGTAACGATTTAGGTACAGTTTTTTATATAAAGGCGCAGGTCTAAACATTATTTTGTATTATAATACTGCAGTTTTGTTTCAAACGTCAAATATTTAAATAATTTTCTCTTAAGATTTGTTTCGTTGATTTTAAGTAATGAATTCGTAGATCAAATGCGCAGTGTAAATAAAACTTTATCAGTCTTACAAAATTGCTGTTTTGACCTTTTCTCCCACTAATTAAGGGCAATTGAAGTACGGTGAAGGATCAATGCCCATGAAATAATGGAATTACGTTTGGACATTTGAAAGCAATTTAATGAAATCATATCGAGGAGGATGTAGTTGAATGCTCCCGGTAAACAGAGTATAGGCAGTCAGGAACTGGAACAATGGACAAGTGGGACTTCCATTGTTTCTGTGCTAAGCCCTTCATGGCCCGTGTCATCTGGGAGTCTGGTGAAATAGAGCGGTACACAGTGGTACACAATTAAGGAAATACGGACAGAATTTAATAACGTGTTATTCAAGTCGTATTTAAAGGATTTTGAAAAGAGAAATATGTCAAAATATCATAAAACAGTAGGTATATGATAGAATACAAAATCTTCAATAATCCAAAAACAATGACAATATTTTTCCAAATTTCTATCGTAGCTTAAAGAAACATTAAACGATTTGAACTTCATAATAACTTAATTATGTTTTATCGACTTAATAATTTCGTTTTAAAGATACCTGTTAAACAAATGTTGAATCTTACTTCACTGTTTCTTTCTTTTTATTGTTTTACGAATACAGTTACCTTTTCGTTGCGACTGGGATACAACATAGATCTTCCGTGCGTTTAACTATACAAAAACTGGAATGCGCTCTCACAACCCATTGAAATAAAAATATGAAAGAAAAAGGAGAGAGACGAAAGTAAAGAAATAGAAGTAAACTGAATGAGATTTATCAAAACAAAGATAAAAAACTGCACTAAAGCTGATCTCATAAAGAATGATGATATCCAAAAATGTCTGGACATTTATAAAAGAAATGAAAAAAGACAATAACACGTTTTTTGAGTAGAGCACTTATAAAAATTGGACGCCAATGGAATTCCGCTTTGGACGATTCTCCATTAATCAATTGCGTAAAGCGATGTCAAAATGCCTAGAAGGAGACTGCATTGTAAAAAAAAATGTGATGGCGAAATATATACGTGTGCCTACTTGTTTAAATGAAAAGAAAGGTGAAGATGAAGCAAAGAAAATACTCGAAAGAGTTGAAATTTAGTAGCTCTTATTGGAAGATCACCAGAGGTCACGCTGGCTAAACAGTAGGGAGCTGGAGTTCTGACTTGAAGGACTAAGGTTCGAATTCTTACGTAGGTTGGAACTGTTATTTGGTGGTTTGCATTTACAGTGGCTCTGAGGAAGACTCAGCTTCCTTGCCAAGATAGTAACAAGATCTTTCCGGATCAGGATCACGGTAAAGGATGCATTGTGCTCGCCACGCAACCTTCTCCTTGTGCGGACGGCGACGAACAAGTGAGGCCCTACCTTCCGCTCTCTGACCACATCGGTCTGCGTGCAATTGCTCAGAGGATACTATTACCTTTTATTTCAAGACAGTCGGCTTCGGTGTATGCCACGGCTTTGGTATACTCGGAATAATTCCATGTTGCGAGAAGCGCGAGAACGTGAGTGAAACCGGTCGGTAGTTGAAAATTAGGATAATGTGACATAAGAAAGCTTTGGATAATGTGGAAAATAGGATCGGATGACTTAAAAATTGAATTGTACAATCGTTGCTAATACGTTTATTTCAAACTTGGAAAAAGATACCACACTGATTACCAGGCAATAGTTGGATGTCACGCAACATAAACACACGGTAACGTGTTTGGCATTGAAATTTCACTCTTACTTTCACACAGTTGTTGAGCACTCAAGTATTACCGTTTCATTCTACATCAGGCAAAAAGTGCCTTATATTTATTTATTAAAATTAATGTTTTTATTTTATTATATTTTATGAGCGAATTTAATTGATTGAACTTGAATTGAATTTGGCCTTCTTTTACGTGCGAGCTCCGTGGCCATCAGGCCCGCTTTTCGTCTGACCCGCCAAATTTCGCTGACGCTCTTTCACCAACTAGGGAAAAAGGAGGTATTTTCTTGGGTGAGAAACAGGCGATTGAAATTTAGTCAGAAGGCGTCATTTAGGCTTGAGGAATCTTTTACATGCCAAGTAAACTACGGAACTATAGGCAGCCGGCTTTACTATCCCCCCGAAGGAAGCCCGTACGCAAGGATTTTGTCGGCCTTAAAAATCCACGGCTTTCGATCGGGTTTGAACCCGCCAACTTGGGTACAACAGTCCAGTACGCTAACCGTTACAGCATCGCCGCCTTGATGTGCTGTATATTTTTGCAAACGTCATAGCATATGTACTAAAGGGATTCAGGGGAAGAGCACGATAAGCTAGATCAGGATGTGTTCCTGCGTGTGGCCCACTGCGCCCTGGCGGAGACCGCCCGGTCAGTGACAAACGAGACGCCTCCTGCCTGCGCGGGCGGCCGCGGGGCGGGAAGAGCCGGGAGGCTCTGCAGCAAGGACGGAGAGACAGGACTGAAATGAAAAACAATTCAGGGACCCCAAGAAAAGGACTAGAAAAAGTGCAGTAGGAGGTAAAAGAGAAAGAAGGAAGAAGAAGGACAATACAACGTATGGAGGAGAAGAAGGAGGAGAAAGGGGGTTTGCAGAAGGGTACATAGAGGAATGATATTTGAGGGATAGTAGAGAAAAAAAGAGATAGTGGAAGAATAACAGGCTAGTGGAAGCGACGAAGTAGGACGGGTGAAGGTACGTGCTAAATGGTTTGATTGATTGTTTGGTTAGGGATTCTGGATGTGGCAACTCCTAAGGTCATTAGTCCGGTTACTATAATGCATGTATATTCCTCGGATATCCGACGTACCTGTCGGCAAGTGGAGTTTTTCCAACCAGGTATCTCCCTCGAGTTGGGCACCCCACCAGCCGGGGTAGCTCTAAGCTCCCGATTGGCCTCTGGGCACATGTTGTAGAGTAGTTCTTGTAAGAGTGTGCGTGTTAAAAGAAAGTGGTTAGGATAAGAGAAGAGCGAAGGAGGAAAGATCGTCCGCGTTTTGTGGCCCGTTTATTAGAGTATTGTTCGGCCTTCGATTACTGATTAGAACATCTGAAAGCTAGAATTCTCTTGTAGACAGCGGCTGAATTCAACATAACTACGTTTCTATGGTCGAACATCTTGTCAATATTAGAATTCGAACCTAGGACCTCCCGGTCAGAGGCACTGGAGTGACTTTCGTTCATGACCTCAAAAAAAATCTCACGCAATGGACTAAATGGTGTTGTGAGGATTCAGGAGAGGAATAAAGGGAGAAGAATATAGGAGAATAGTGTAGAAAAAAGGGGTAATGTTAGGGTGAAGGTGAGTCAGTGAAGCAGTCGAGGGATGAGGCAGGATGAGAACGATGGACTAATGTCGGAAATTAGAACGGCACTGAAATAGGCTGAAAGGAGATAGCAGTTATTGACGGAACGATCAAAGGGTTGCTGCTTAGGGAAGCGGCCAGGCGGGTGGAAGAGGGAAACGTGCATGACGTCACAGGGGGTGCATGGGATCAAGAGGAGGGAGTGTACAAGCCGTTGAAAGTTGATAGATGATATGAGCATGCTTGTAAAAACGTGTTTGAATAGGTACACTATGTAATTGAAAGTATCCGGACACATGGCTGAAAATGACTTACCAGTTCGTGACGCCTTCCATCGGTAATGCTGGAATTCAATAGAGTGTTGGCCCACCCTTAGTCTTAATGGCAGCTTCCCCTCTCGCAGGCATACTTTAATCAGGAGCTGGAAGGTTTCTTAGGGAAGGCAGCCCATTCTTTACGAAGTGCTGTACTGAAAAGTGGTATCGATGTAGGTCGGTGAAGCCTGGCAACAAGTCGGCGTTGCAAAACATCCCAAAGGTGATCGATAGGGTTCTAGTCAGTTCATTAGAGGAATGTTAATGTCGTGTAACCACTCCGCCATAGGCCGTGCAGTAGGAGTCGTAAGATGGTATTTCGTAATGTTGTAAGGTAACGAAATAGTGGGGAGAAAGTAGTAATACGATTGAAAGGTACGGGTCAGGAATTTGAACATATCCATGGAAAGAGAAGTAGAAGAAGTGGAAATGGTACGAAGCGTAAGAACGGGCAGAAGAAAGAAAAGAGGGAACTAAGGAGAGATAAAGGGGAAGAATGTAATAAATGGTGCAAACAATGGATTAAAGAAGAAGAACGTTGTAATTAAGGCAAGTGGTGAAATGATAAGTGAAATTGAGAAGAAGAAATCGGGTAGGAATCGTAAAACAGCATATTGTAAGGATGGCGAGAGTTGTAGAATGGTTCAGAGGAAGGAGAAGGATAGTGGAGAGATGGCGAGGTAGTGGTGGATGGCAGGAAGCTGGGAGGCGAAGTAGTGAGCGGGGGAGGTAGAGGTAGGGGGCGCTGTAATGCAACTAATGAAGGAAGCGCCGAGTGGGTGCTGGGGTGTCGTCTCGCGGTTATTGCTTCGCGACCTCCAGCTCTCTGTCTCTCTCTTTTTTCTCTCTCTCTCTCTTTCTCTCTCACACACACATACACACACACTCTCTCTCTTTCTCTCTCGCACACACACATACACACACTTGTCGCAAGAGGTTTCGTAGCAGTGAGCACTAGAAAACATCTCCGCGCGGTTAGAGCTACGAAAACTGGCATTGTTCGTTTAGTAGTTTATTTTGTATTAGACTATATAGCGTTTGCAGTTACGTTACTTAACCCAGGTTGATTGTTACCGATTTCTTACATTTTATTTTTAAGTGAACTTGAATTATCTTTCATACCAACTGATGAACTTCAAAGTTCACACAATTTACTCACTTTTTTTACTTCAGTAAGGAATTTAAATAATGACATCAATTCCATTATGATAGGCAAAAGATGAAGAAACCTTAAAACAACATTTTACATATACAAATGCAATACATTTTAATATTCTCACTTTTCATACGTGCTACATCATTTTCAACAACTGACGAAGTTGCTGAAGCCATTACATCTCTGAGTGGCTCTCATTTCAAGCGGTAGAATGAATAAAGCCGTTAATTAAATAACGCGTATAGTTACTATTCCAGTCATTTATTTTCTGGTTTGAATATGGTTTCTCTCTTCTAAACGACGAGAATATTCTAAATCAGTCTTTGCACTTTCAGGTGAATGCAAAATTGAATAAAATAAAACACGCGTCAAAACAAAACGAAATATTTTATGAATAAACTCGGTTATAAATTCTGTACTTGTACTGCAATACTCTATTTGCAAGTTATATAATATTAATATTTATATTTAGGTAATTCGTTTCTGTAATTCGCGGCAATAAACATGCACTTAGCTAATTAACAACAGCCCATTTCAAGAACAAGCTCTTTCGTTTCACAAAAACGTCATCTTGAAAAGTAAGTTTTAAAATTGCGTTGTGTGTCATACATTTTCTAATGCTCTTTAAAACATCCAACACACTTCTTCTCTCTACTACTGCTCCGCCTTTCAGTCTGTCAGCGCTCGTTCTTGTCTACTTTAGAAGACTCGTAACGTAAATAAGTATTAAATTCGATGCGTACACTTTTTCAAATAATCACACGGCGTTTAACTTGAATTATGAAGTTCTGTTTTATATATTTTTGTGTAAACTAAATTTCAAGTGCTATTTAACTATTAAATATATGTAAAAATGAAATAACTTTGTTACTCATAGCTGCTGTTTGCAATTCCCCATGACCTGGATATTCCTACTTCTAGTCTCCATGGCCTCCCCTTTAGGGGCAGAAACATGGCAGCGCAGGCGGCCTTGGAAAAACAATTGTATCTCAATGATCGCTCAACGCCTCGGGGGGGGGAGATCGACGGAAACTTCTGAAGGCCAGCCTCACGCGACACCCTATTGGCTGGGCGCTCCGCTCCCTCCCATCTTTTGACGCCGATGCCACTCCCGCCGCGCCCTACGAAGAGATGGCTAGACGTTTTGCCAGTTTGTAGGTGAAAATCACTATAACTGTAAATCAGGTAGAAATTCGTTATTAGTGAATAGTAGTTTATGCAATTAGTTTATAATGTTAAGTTTATTGCATAAATAAATTATGTAAAAACGAGCAACATTACGAACAAGTTTTTAAATTTGTTCAATTGCAAAAACGTGATATTATAAACCAGTTGCATTCGCATTTTGTTTTGTAAAACCGCATTATAAATGTATAAGATATTCAAGCTTAACTTTGATAAACAGCTTTGTGCTGGGGTACTTGACATCTGTGAGAGAAAATAGTGGTCGGCTGTTCCGTTTACAGATACATTCCCACGACTATCTCGCTGCGTTTGGCTGAATATGTGATGACGCGATTATTAGTGTTAATACGGCATCAGTTGTACCGTAAAATACCCTTTTAGGAGCGATTTATTTCAACTGAAAATAGTATTTATAATGTTGGTATACAAAGATGTATTGTATATTCAAAGTATTTTGATAAATAGTATATAAAACCTGATTCTAAGATATTCTTCGTTATGTTTTCTTCCTTTTATTAAACACAAATTATTGTCCCAAAGATATAGGTTAAAAGTATATTTTCACCGTTATTTGTCGTAGTTGAAAAGCCATGTTGTGAAAACATGCCAAGAAATTGTCCATAATGTAGTACTTTTTAATCCCAAGACCTCGATTTCTCTAATCAAAAGTTTAGACAAAATATGGATTAGCAGTATACAAATCAAAATCGCATTTGTGATTTCTTCAACACTTCACTACCAGTGCTTAGACCTTAAGGCCATACCTGGAAATGGATGAACAATGGGTATATAGTTATAAAATTTGTGATACTAAAGATGATGGAGCTTTAAATGAACTAGATGTATGGGGAACGGAATGATTCCCACAGACCTTGATGCGAACATTCTTTGTCCACCGCCGATTCGTAACATATCGCCTAGGATTTAAAAGCCTAGTTACACCTTGTGTTGCCCGAATTTAATACTTTGTCCTAAAATAGTATTGTGTCGAAACTGCACAACGCCTATTTATAGTGACGTAATAAGTGAGATATTGTAGCATTTTGCCATCAGACTAAATTTTTAGAGCAGTTGCTAGAGATTGATTGTGACAAAAACGTGTATTTTCACCTAGGCTAGTTGGTATTTGTTATAAATAGTAACATTTAAAAAGAGCTTAATCACCTGTTCTCCTACTAAAGTGGGGTCTGCAGGAAACGAGTAGTATTTTATGGCATATAAATGAAGAGATGGATACAAGAATCACATAAAACCACGTGTATTTAATTAAGTAGAACTACTTACGTGTACGAACATGAGGAAAGGGGGTTCCAGATAAGCCTTATCTGTGTTTTGGTATGATATGAGTTTAGAGTTTGCTGCTGACTGAATGCAAGGATGTGTTATCTTCAACCACTTCTAGCATGAGATAAGTACTTAATTTTTCTATTTAGTTAAGTATGTTCATTCTACATGTCTTTCATTTTTACTCGTACATTTATCCAAAGCGATTTCCATTAGAACATAGGTAAGTCTTAACCATCCACATAGTTTACATTTTTTAATTCATTTCTATATTTCTAGTTTTACACTTTAAGTTTAGATTTAAAGATTCTTCATGATGTTGAGGTATGGAATATAGAATAGCATGTGATTTATGATTCTTTGTATAATGTGCTCCTCCAATAGTTGCCTAGAAATTGGTGATACCCTGATGTACAGATACGTCTCATCACATCAGAAGGTGTACTAAATCGATTCTCATAGGAATCACAAACTAAACGACACTAAACACATCACGTAAATTTCTTTCTCGTGCCAGAAGTCCTCACTCTCATCCTTGCTGGTCATAAGCCGTAAGGCTCTGCCTTTTAGTGTTGTTAACCTTCAATTGAGAGCTTTTTAAATATCATTTTGCCACTTGGATTACACAAAGCCAAACTACAAACCGGAGTTCAATTTTGTAACAAGAACTATTATAACAGGAATTTGCTAGAAACATGTAAAATACTATCAACACCTATCACATTTCGCGAGACGAATAGTCACATTTAAATGAAAAGAACATAAAATGATATATTTACAAAGCGGAGTAACTGTACAAAGCGGACTTACTCTACAAAGTGGACAATATTTCTATCGTAACAATTGTTACAACTCAACCAAAAGAAATCATTTGATTATTCTCCAATATCGTGTTGTATTTAGATGTTCTACGATTCTTATTTCGTAACGAACTAAAATATCACTACGCCAAAACGTTCCTTAAAAACATTGTGCCAGCATCTTGTTTTCAGATGTTTTGGAGTTACGTTGTTCCACTAGGAAATAACTGTTCCCTGCAAAAGCCGATATGTCGTGTCTCAACTCCATTCCCTCCATACAGTTTGGTCTTTATAGGTGGCTCAGTACGTAAGTGCTTTGCAATGACTCACAGTCGTTAACTAGATTGCTCTGCGATCTTCACAATGTGGCTCTGTGTTAGACGTACGTATTGAGTTTGAACTCAGCTCTTGCTAAATTTCCCGGCCCTTGTTACTTCGTGCACTAGTCATCGGGACCCCTCTGCACCTGGTCTTTACAATACAGAAATAAGAATGTAGAGATCACATTAGTTATTAAACAAGTACAGAGTGTTGGGTGGAGTTAAAAGCTCTTTCTCATCATCTGTATTATTATTATTATTATTATTATTATTATTATTAATACCTTCTACTTGTTTTTCATCTTCTTCTTCTTTCTTTATTCTTTGTGTATCTATTATTCTTTACCTTTTTTGTCGCGAATTGGTCTTTATATAGACCATGCAAACGTGCAGTTATACCAAGACCCAATCATTTCTCCCCCTTGGAGTATGCACGTGAAATATTATTAGGAGGGATCAGCTGAACCAAGCAATTTTCATAGATTTACGCATTATTCGAGAAATCATCTTTTTTCGTCTTTCGTATTACAATTGCGCTGTGCATGAGCCGGTCAGATGGTCGAGATCGTTACGGCAGCAGTGCAGTAGCGGTTTCAGACCAGAAGACAGCTGGTTAGAGTCCCACCTCGGGCATGAGTGTACTTGCGTTTGTCTGTATATGTGTTCCGCCCTTTCACTCCTCATTATAATCATCATCTTTCATACCCCCCGGCTTACAACTTGAGGCGGGGCGTAAAAATGAACTAGATAGAAATGCTGCTTCCCCCTAATAATGTTTCACGTGCATGCCTCAAGGAAAAAATATGACTGGGTCTTGGTGGGTACAACTGCACTTTTGAGTGGGGTATAAAAGCGGTGGATGATAATGTGTAGGAGGAAGGAGCTTCTAAGTTAGTGTAAGTTAGTATAAGAGAGATTAAGACCATGGAATATTTGCGAAGTTAATATGCAAACTGAACAATTTAATGTCAACCAAAAATTAAATTACAATAAAAAAGGAGGAAGAGGCCAGTTTACATCTCTTGCATTACGATGTCCAGTAAAAATTTTCAAGTGGCTCAGACCGATATTTGTGCACAAGTGCGCGTCCTTCTGAAGGTTGATTATTCAATAGTTCGGTGTGATTATGGAAATCAGTACGACAATGTTTTTTGCCAATGGCCAAATATCAGGACTTAATAACAACTACAAAAAAGTCAATTGTAACTAAACTACTGTCTTCTCGGGGCATACTGTTACATCGACCAACATTTGTTGTCAATTTATGGTGATGTTGTACGTTATTTTGGTAGAAATCGAATTGAATGGATATCTTCTTCGAAGAGAAAGATTGCATAATTCTCTTTTAACAGTTTGAAATGTATTTTTAATCAGTTTGTTTAGTGTTTCAGGCGTGAGTTCAGCAATCTTCTAGAATTTGACTCCCTTTCTGGTCTTAAGCACTAGCCAGAACACACTATTTTGTAGTTTTCTCAACTTTTTCAAAATAGATTCCATATTTCGATAATTCACCCATTTTGATAGAAAAAAATATTTAATACCTGCATTTTAAACCTCAGATTATTGTCGGGTGAAGTTCGAAATTACTAACACGCATTTGTTCTAGTTTGATAGTATCAAATAATGTAATTTATTTTTCTAATAATTAGCCTACTATTAAAAAATATTGTCATTGGATTGTTGTCTTCTTTTGAACTCAAAGCAAACACAGGCGAAAAATAATACAAACACCCATACCCAGAGCAAGATACGACTCAACACCCCCTCGGAGAAGAACATTTATTCACCACTCGTGTTTATGACCTTGACCTCACTACATTTAAAACTCTTTTTACTCCCATTGAAAAATTTACGATGTATAAGAATGTTCCAAACAATTCCCTTTTGTGAGATCAACCCGCTCTATACACGCAGTGCGTGACTTGTCAACTTTGGTACTTCGTGTTTCATTCCTTATCGTCTCGCGCCCTACGTGACACTTAGCGCAGCTCTGTGTTCACGCTCTTTCCACGTGCACTGTGCGTGACCCCACGGCCCTGTTTCAATTTCCATTTTAGCCAACGCAGCGTTGGAAAATGTTGGTCATCAGGGGTGTAATAATGATCTTTAACGAATCGTGTTAGTACAGGCGTACTAGTGCGCAGAACTCTACCACATGGAAACTCTACGTCTTCCCTCATAAACACATGAAAGACAGTCGGAGATGGTTTAGTAAGAACCATTGCTGCTGCAACGTTTCTATCTTGGTTGTTTTAGAGTTTGAGCACTGACGATGTCGTATTTTGTTTCAATAGTCACGTGGATTTCAGCATCTGTCTAGAGGAAACTTCCAGAAACAGCCAGCTGTGATCAATAACTTCTACTCTCAAGACCAGACAAGTGTCGGAACAGTGTATTCATAAACGAACCACGGGCAGCTCGCTATCTTCAAACCCATCAACTTAAAAGTTGCATGCACTTCACACCCACATACCACAGGTGTTGCTCCAGCGAGTGGGAAGTACTTTTAATGCGAAACCAATCCGGCTGACGTGTAAATCCTGAGTACTTACCATAGCAGTGGACGCGCCCAGAAACACTAAGATTAATTAAAAATCAACTTTACCTTAGACTTTGGCTTTAAAAAACGACTCCAGGTGAATAATGGTTGACATTGATTTATTATTTTAGCACTGATGTTTCGTGGGGAAGAAATCTCGGATACACGAAACTCCTTTTTTCCCAACATACATACGAAAGGAAAAGGTTGTCAGTGAAACATATTTGTTTGAATAAAAATATACAATGGCGAAACATTGATGAACTTCTTTTTTTAAACTGATATCGTCTCTGACCACCATAGAACACGGTTATCCAGAAGAGTGAAACCTTAAAAAACGTATAAGAAAGCCCCAAGAGATGTTCTTTGTCCATTCCGGCAAAATCTCGGAGGAACTTGTTGGAGATTACGTGTTAAGTATATCTAAAGTTGGAACTTTTTTAATAGCGGGTCGCACGTTTGAAAAGTAATACATTTTTAGTACTAAATACTGTCAAAAAGTCCCGTTTTACAAAATGTCGTCTCTGCTAAAACTACTATGTGGCAACAGGAGAACAAGAAACAACCTTCATTTCAAAGAGAGTTAAAATATTCCTCATTTCTAAAGGAATTAAATTTCTGTGTAAAAGTTCAAGAACTCATTTGAAAATGAGCAATACTAGCTTGACTGTATAATCAAGTATAAAGTGACCATGCGTGATCTTAATTTTGCAGCGTTGAAAGTTCTGTAAATGGACGCAGAATCACATTTAAAAGTTGTACCTCGTGATCGTGGCTTTTTGCAATGTTCCAGAACACTATTCAGAGGACTAAGGGTTTTTTGTTTAATCTTATTGACATACATTAGAGAAACGAAAAAAATGTATATTTTATACAAGAAACAAATAAACAGGTTTTTTAATAATTTGAAATATTAACATTTATCCTCGGTAAGACTATTTAACCACTGTCATGTAAATATTAATAAGTTCATCAGCTTAGGCCTTTGATTGGGTAAAAAAAGGAAACTGCATATTTGTTTCACAACATGCAATGAATATAAAAGATATTTTATTCTGGCATTGGACTTGAATAACTGTTTCTGTTTGCCCTCTTAACAAAGAGAGAAAAACAGAAAAAGAGATAGCACACTGCACTATCGTTTCATGAAGTGAGTTCTCTTGTTGAGCGTACATAAACGCGAGTGCAGATACGTGCACGCATTGGTACAGACTGACGCTATCTTAAACAAGTGCAGGGAGTGCACCCAAAATAAACCGTTTGCTTTCGTGTCGACTAAGAATTTCCAAACATTTAATAAGAACACTGCTCTACATTTTGTTTTCTTATTATCGTGTATTTACATTTTTTGGGCACTTACATTCTTGGAAGTACAGATTAAATAATTCCTAGACTAAATGCTTTTTTACTTCAGGCTCACAATAAGCGATATGAGATGTCTTTTGGTTCGAAAACTATGTACCAATATACTATATACCCACTTAATTGTTATATCTGGCTAAAAATAAAATTGTGGTATAAGTTGTTAAAAACACGAATTAAATTACGTTCATGTTTTATGCAAGAGTATAAAAATTAGGAACTCTGTGTTCTTATATGCGTACGTAAAGTTAGCATTTTTCTTTAATAAAGCTGAAAAATGTAAGGTCGCAGTGAAATAAATCTCTTCGCACTAAAGCCTCCAACGAAGATGACTTGTTGTTTCGAGAACCATAAAGAGTAGAGACGCAATAGACAATGAGCGAAATAATTGTTTGTAGCGTTACCTTGATTGTTTTTTTTGGCAGTCTATCACTCCTGACAAAAATTCTTCATCTTGATAGAGGATAAAAAATAATCATTTATCGCACTTAATATAAAAATTATTGGTTTAGAGATAATCAACTGCGTATACTCAGCAGTCTCCATGGAACCGACCTACTTTTGCCGTATCACCGAGCTTCGTTCTTCATTCACCTGTTGCCCACACGGCGTTGCTGTGTGTTGCATATTCAGATACTGCGTTTCCTCGACGGCAGAAAAAACACCACCTTGCACATTTTAGAAACGTTTTCTTTTTATTTCTCAAAACATGTTCGCAGTGGACTCACCAACAAGCCAGTAATATAATTAAAACACGCTACACTGAGGGAGTAAAAAAATGTATTTTTATGTACAAAACTTTTCTCTTTACCGGAATAATTTTTGAAGTTTATATTCTCGAAATCACAAAGGACACTAAGTTTATTTTTTCTAGAAAACTTCATTGAACTTTCCTTTGATTTACTCAACTGGACTACGTTCATTAGCCTGGAAGAAAATGACACTGGAGAAAGAAATTGAATTCAGCCTCGTAAAGTTTTATGTTCTCTTCAAAGATTAATTTGATGCGAAGGGAAATAAGTTCTTAAATCGGAATCTAGTTTTTGTGACTGACATAGGAGTTCCAAAACAAAGACGGGCTTAATACTCATGTTGTCTAGATGTTGGGGATGAAAAGGAGAAATGGAGAATACGTACGAAGCATACAGCGGAAAATAAATATAGAAATGCGTTGCTAAGTACGTGTTTATATTTGGAACTGTTCATGGTGACTTGTGGAGCAAAAGTAAGCTCCCGAGGGAAGCATATGACGAGCACCAAGTCGCAAGAGCTAACGCCGGGAGGTCTACCGAATGTTCGAAAATATTGGATCCGTCTAGAAGGGAATGGATTTGAAATAATGAATTGATTCTATAATTTCTTCTCTTCAGTGCCACTGAAGATAGGATAATATTCTCGAAACATGTCATGATAATTATTTATAATAATAAATATATTACTTAAATTCAATTAAATTTATTAAATATCTTTGAAAAAAACATTCGATTGATATCTCTTTAATCCCTACTAATCATGTTTGAAATCAACGAACAGTTTTATAATAATTTATTACTTTTAACATGTAAATGTTTACACAAAAGAACATAAAAAATAAACCATAACAATGATTTTTCTTCTTTATATTTCTCTTAAAAACGTTGTTTTCAAAAGAATCTAACTGCTTCTTTGTGCAAGAGCATCATCTTGATTTTGATATTTGTCCATATTCTATTTCATTCTCTGAACGAGGAGGGGTTTGCGCCTTTCTGGTCAATAAATGAACTACTTTCCTGCAAACACCGCTCATAGAAGACATTTGAAGAGCTCAGTACAACAAAGGGCTATATCTCATTGACCTTTTTCTGAGATATTGAGGGTTTCTTTAGAATTTTTATAACACAACTAAGTACACTTTCAAACACAGTGACCTTGCATGTACATCCATACTATACTTAAATAACATATTACACTGAAACTAAAGTATTTTAAGTTTAATAAAATACTAATAATAACATAATTTCACAAAAATGTTGGATATTCCTTTTTTGTATTATGCCTTCATTCCTTAAAGTATATTTAATTTAATAATAATAATAATAATAATAATAATAATGTATAATAGCTTAATATTAATAATTTAATGATTAATTATCAGCGAGGTATAGTACCGCAAGGATTGTCGTAGGTCGTCAAACTCCGACATACATTATGATCAGAGATTGTTGCCATAGTAACGCAGGTTGCTAAGCAATTTCGTGAGAAGATAACAACCAGCCGAGGCGGTTGATTATTTTCAAGTGACTATGCAACAGAGTTTAGCAGCGGTTATCATCACAAATGCTGCTTGTTCAGATTATCTTAAACACCCACGTTTATACACAACGAAATATCGGATGCAACAGCAACTACCTTTGAATGCAAAAGACACAAGTGTCTCTTCCGTTTTAATACAGAGCTATTCAATTATTTTTCTAACTTTGGACTATGACACGAATCGGTCGCGTGTAATGTAAATTAAATATATTGTGAATAATAATGTAACATTGATATTGTTAATTTGCTGTTTTTTGTGATACAAACAATTTACCTATTTTTTTCTTTTGGAAAAAATTGAACAAACACAAATTTAACGAGATATGCCTATAATATGAAATTAGACTATTAAGCAAACTTAATTATCTTGTTATTAGCAGTAATTCCTTGGCTCGCTTCACTGCACTCGTTAAATGACTTCAGGGGGTTCGAACATGAAGTAAAAAAATCTTTCTCCACGCTACATCATTTACGTGTCTAAAATAGCAGTTTCACGGAACGTAACACGAATACATTTCGATGAGACAAATAACTTAATAATATGAAATAATTTCTCCAATAAAAAAATGAATTCCGATACAAAATGTTTTAAAATTGTCCCACAATTTCCACTTTAATGCTAAAATTAGAATGTAATTGAATTACCTCTGCCTACGAACTTCCTCGTTTTATGAGAATCATGCTTAATTATTTGCATTAAAGAGCAGACCACAATGTTACACCGTTTTCATTGCACAGTCGATCTCGATTCTCTATACCTCTTCACGTTCTAAAATAAATTGTACATAGTACTATTAATTACTCTTGATAAGCAAGGTATTCATATACACACAAACATAAAATTCAATAAATATATAAATATTTGAATATATGGTTAAAGTAAAGATTTGTGTGTTTGTTTAAGATCTTTGAAGACTGGGTAAACAAATTGACGCGTAAATGCATATATAAAATGAAAAATATTATTGTTGAAGTGATACGAATATAAAGTTGGCACGCCCCCTTCAGTTACAATCTAACCTTGGAATGACAATCACGTTGAAAACATGGAAAAATATAATTAAACAAATGAAATTTTAAAAACTTTAAAATTTGTGTTGCTTATAAATATGACATAGCTCCTTAGAAAATTATATTATATTTAAAAATTTAAATGTTTAATGTAAACTATCAGGAAAGTTCGCCCAGTGCCTACAGCTCGCTGTTCAGGCTCAAAGCGTGGTAGAGAGCGCTGCGTTCTGGACCTGCGAGGTCTGCTAGGAAACAGTTCAGAGTCAACCAGTGCTTATTATACATCCAAGTGGCAACTCCACTGCAGCGGTGGCACGGGCGTGTTCCACGGGCTTGCCGCCCCACGCGACGGAAGTCTATTCTTCTCTACCGTGGGAGTACTGCGTGGTCAGACTCAAGTTCTCCCATTATTAACTGAACTCAGCTGCTTACTCTTTAAATAAGAGAAATTGAAGTGATTGTAGCAAGAAAATGGAAAACTCAAATGCTCCTAGGGGGAACTTATAACCGACGCACTCAATGTGGTAAACAATCCAAATTACCCCGAAACTTCAAACGTATACAACGTTTCTGAAATTCCTAATAAGATTATCATGGCGTCTCAAGCAAGGATCTATGCTTTAGAATAATAAAATAAATAACTCAAACAGCACACTCAAGATTTATAGCAAAAATGTCACTCTCGTCAAGAATTTATTAATCAATGTCAAGCAGTTATAGTGAATACAAGTGTGTCGGCTAATTCTTCTTCTACCAGTAGTTCATTACCACCTGAAAATGCAACAGTCATTGATTGCAATAGCTCCAAATGCAAATGATCTGATGATGATTTTCATTTTCATATTCTGATTCTATTGCTAATCAATTTCACGAGCTCCCAGATGAAAGAGATGATTCTACTTCTTCTCAAGATAAGAACGAATCTAATCAGAATAAAACTTCCATTCCTCCAATTCATATATCAATATCTGCTAAGATCTTAGGTAATTTTGGTGCATTTATTTCAGAAATAAAATAAATCGTAAAACCAGATTTTACTACCAAGGTTAAAAGTGAAAATAACTCCATATTCTTTGAGTCAATAGATGATTATCGCAACTCTAAACCTTGTGCAATAAAAATGAAGTAATATATTTTTCTTATCGTGAAGCAAACATTATCAGTAATATTACATGATATTCCGTTGTTCTAACATTAGCTAACTCACTTCACACGCTACCTGAAAGAATTAAATATATTTCTCTCCCTGGAATCAAGTACATAATTTCCGAACTTAAAAGCAAGACATCCCCAGGCTTAGATTTAATTCATAATATTGTAATTAAACATTTACCAAATCCCATACTCCGTTCAGTAACAACTATATATAATGCTTGTTTTAGACTCAACTACTTTCCAAACACCTGAAAAACTGCACTCATTCTACCAATTCCTATACACAATACAGACCAAACTATACACGAAAGTCGTATGCCAAACGTGTCAAAAATGATTGAAAGAGGAATTTTAACCAGGATTAATCAATTTGTAATTCAAAGTAATATTCTTCCTAGTAGTCAAATTGGTTTTAGACACAACCATTCTACTCATTAACTGCTACGCTAAACAGAATATTTGCCACTACTTTCCAAAAACTCCGACATATCCCTTTTATATTTCTAGAAGTTAAAAAGCATTTGATAAAATCTAGAATGATGGACCACTTTTTAAATTGAGAAATTTTCGTTTTCCAAATTACTTGCAAAATATAATAAAATTATTTTTGGTTAATGGAAGATTCAAAGTACAAATAAATAACACTTTCTCAACTGATCACAATACACAAGCTGGACTTCCCCAAGATCTCCTTTATCACCTACACTTTTCAATATTTCTGATATGCCTTATCTCTCACATTCAGGCATTGCCCTTTTTGCGAATGCTACAGCAAAATTTACAACACATAGCGATATTCCTTTAGGTAGAGATAATCTCCAAGATACCCTAAATCTGCTCATTTCTTGGTTCAAAGATTGGCAAATAAAAATAAATCATCAAAAATCTTAAGCCAAAATTGTCCATTAAAACGGATACTTCCGACGTATCCTCTAATAATTAATAGAGTCAAACGGCTTCCAAATGACACTCCTGTAAAATATTTTCGTCCTCAAATAGATACCAAACTACCCTGAAAAAACCACATAACATCAATAACTAATAAAACAAAAAAATTAAAAGAGTATTCATTCATATATAGAAAATCTAAATTATCGAGAGACTCAGCATTAATAATATTTAAAAATATTACACGACCTCCACTGACCTTCGCCCAATATGGGGAGGTTCCGTTAAAAGCAACCTTCGGAAACTGAAAGTACTACAAAACAAGTTCTTACGAGAAGCATTAAAACCACCATGGTATCTCAGAAATGACCAAATTTTAAAAGATTTATCTATAGAACCTCTAAAACTTGAATTCTTAAACTTCCTTCCCATTTCTACTCTTCTCTTTCATCTCGCCCAGCCTCTCGTCTGTACACTTTAGGTTAATCAATTTTTTCCACGAATGAAATCACGTTTTTTGTATCCGAGTTTTTAATGTCGATCTTTCCTCCGGTATTCTTCTAAGACACCTGTACCAATTTAACATTCTCTCTTCTCGTGCCTCCATTATATGCAAATGACACCCATTTACTGCTCTATATTGTCATTCTGAATCTTTACCTTAAACAGCGGCGTCTGCACAACTCCATTTACAAAATAATTAAAGATGTTGTCATTGCCAACAATGTTTTTTAATTCAAAAGCAGCTTCACGATGCTTAGCCATCATCATCAGTTGTCTGATACAAGAGAAAAACAACAAAACAACAAAACATTAAAACGGAATTAACAACAAGATTATGATAAGATACAATAATTACAATTTTTTTTGAAAAATATATTTGACACGGAAGAAAGAAAAAGTGGGGGGGGGTTAAGCCATTAATACTAAAGACAAGCGAATGAAAATAGAATAGGAAGTAAAAAATTATTTTTATACAGAAAACCATAGAAATGTAAGTTGAGCCGTTCTTACTGCTGATGGAGCCAACACGACTACGCGGGGTCGGGCGAGCCGAGGGGCTTAATGTACGCCGTGGGTAGAGGAGGCATGCCTGGTGCGGTGCGCTGTCACCGTGCCGCCCGGCGGTGGTGTGTGTGGGAGTGGTGTCTAGTAGTAATTTTAGTAAAGGAGAAGGACTATGTTTAGTTTTTGATTTAATAAGTTATTATTTAATGATGTGTAGGTTTTCTAAGTTAGTCTGGTGTGGTATGTTTTCTATTTTCAATATACGAATGTCTGTGTGTGGATTGAATGTATGGCCTGTCTGGAGTAATGATTGCAAAGTGAGATTTACAGGTGTTGTGTTTCCAAGCATGTATGTGTTCCTGATTCTTGGTATTGAAAGTTCTGCTGTTTGACCAATATATTTGGCTTCCGCAGTCGTGGCAATTTAGAGAATAGACGCCGCTTTTTTTTAGAAGATCTGTGTGTTTTTGGGGACAGCATTTTTTGAGGAATTCTGTGATTTGAATGAAACTTCTATATACCTGCTTGTGGAATATTGTGTGCGACTTTTTCTGAAAGGAGTCCCAAAATAGGTAAGCAAGTGTACTTGTCGGTGTTTTTGTTTAGGAGAAAGTATGTGTACATTTTTTGTTTTTGTTTGACTATTTTGCGGCGTGTAGTGTGTGAATGGCGTCGTTACTGTAACCTTAGACATAGCATGTGTTGTATGTGTGCAGTTCTTCCAGAAATGAGATTTTCAGGGGAGCTCATATCTTGTTCATGAGTGGAAGGCCTTATTTTGGACTCCTTCAAGAAAAAGTCGCACACAATATTCACAAAGCCAGGTATAAAGTTCATCTCAAATCACCGAATTCCCTCAAAAAATTTGCATGTCCCCAAAAACAACCAGATCTTCTAGAAAAAAGAACGGCGTTCTATTCTTATTGCCACGACTGCGAAGCAAATAATTGGTCAAACAGGCAGAACTTTCATTACCAGAATCAAGGAAAATACATGCTTGGAAAACAACACCTGTAAATCTCACTTTGCAACATTTACTCCAGGACAGGCCATACAGTCATCCACACACAAGGACATTCGTATATTGGAAATAGGAAAACCCTACCACACCAGACTAACCTTAGAAAACCTACACAATCCATTTAATAATAACTTATTAAATCAAAACATTTAAACATACCTTCTCCTTACTAAATTACTACTAGACCACCACTCCCACACCACACCCCGCCGGCGCACGGTGACAGGCGCAACCGCACCCAGGCCATTGCCCTCCTCTACCCCACGCCGGGTACTTAAGCCCCTCGGCTCGCCCGACCCGCGTAGTCGTTTGTGCTTACCATCTAGCAGAGTAATGAAATGGCTCACTACCTTTCTATGTTTTTTGTATAAAATTTTTTATGTCTATTTCTATTTTCATTCGCTTTCTTTAGGTATTTAATGGCTTAACCCCCCCCCACTTTTTCTTTCTTCCCGTTGCAAATATTATTTTTCCAAAAAATTTGTAAATTATTGTAATCTTTATCTAATCTTGTTGTTATTCACGTTTTAGTTTTTGTTTTTTTGTGTTTCTTCTTCTTGTATCAGACAAATGAATGATGAGCAAGCCAATCGAAAGCTGCTTTTGAATTAAAAACAATGTTGGCAAATACACATCCCCTTTAATTAATTTTTTTAAAATGCCCAGAGATATCTTACACATAACACCTATATCCATTTCAAAGGCTTAACTTGTTACGTGTCTTATGAATCTCTCACACTCACATGGATAGTGCCTCATACGTGCCTATGTTTCCCCACAATTGCTTTTATAAATTTCTTATTTTCACTTATTTTTATTCCATATTATTGAAGAAATTGCAAAATAAGCCAGTTTACTTTTTTCCAAAATGCTATGATTGATTCCCTCTTCCAGCCCCCTGGTCTGTGACAGCCGAAGCGTCACTTCGATTAGTTTATCGTTTCCATCATCCCTCTACCCACCATGTACTCCGTTTTTTTTATAAATAATTTTTCGATACCCATTTCATATTCCCTCACTTTAATATTCCTTTACATATATAATGTCACTTCGTCTCATTCTATTCTCTCCATCAAAACCACTGACATCATCTTTCAAAAGATACTGGGTAACTATAATTATAGTCATCTTACTCTTTTATTCTCGATTCCTTTCACGAATTCTATTCCATTTTTTAAGCCTTTAGCTTCTAGTGGATTTTTGACAGGGTAGTGGTGCAAATGAAAACACCCATGTCTTACTCTTTAACTTATTTTTACTCTTTTGATATTTCATTTACTACTTGAAATACGCTGTGTTTGTCCGAAATATAAACTTTCTAATGCTTGTCAACACCTAAGGGATCCGAGCGTCATTTCGACTCCTGTTTGCAACTCCAACAACTGTTGTCTGTACGTCAATTGCACATCTTAGTTCAAACAAACTATAACATATTTATACTGGTTTAGCAATGTATCTAGTCAGAAATGGAAGCCACGTAAAATACATGTTAAACCTAAAACAGGAACTGACATACTTGCCAATTGAATTAGTATGAAGAAATGGACGCTAAATGTCAGCAGCGTTGTCAGTTGTTGCTTCCCGAGGCTTCAGCCTGTGAGGAATCTCCAGCGCCCCACGCGCCCCTTTCGCGGTCACTCATAGCGCGCGTTTCCGTCCCACCACAACACTCCGCCAACGCTTGCCCGCACGCCTGCCGGCCGACCCAAGCCCGAACACGGTCCATTTATTCTCGGCGGCGCAGCATCCAACCCACACGCAGCCCCGCGCTGCACGCACGCCGCGGCGCCCGCGCCCACGGCGTCTGACCACCGCCTTCCGCTTCGCCGCCCCGCCGCCCAGACCCCCCCGCGCCCCCCTGCCGCACCGACTCACCCACCACATTGGCGCTCCTCGCTTGGCTACTGTCTTTCCTCGTTCTTTCTGCAATTCACTTGTCAATGTTTTTCATTTGGTTGCTTTCTCTGTTCATGCTTGTGTTCTTCCGTTTCTCTCTCTCTCCCTCTCTTCTACTTCCTCTTCTCTCTCTCTCTCTCTCTTCTCTAATCCTTCTTTTTAACTCCGCTTTCCCATTTTCTATCTTTCTTCTCTTTTTATTTTTCATTATTTCTTTTGTTTCTTCTATATCTTTCTTTCTATTCTCTCTGTTCTTTTTTCTCTACACCCTCCTCTTTTTGCCTCACTTTTGTCTCTATGTTATTACCCACTCTCTCCCCTTTCGTTTTGCCAGCTCATTTCTCTCTCCCCCTCTCTCTTCCTCTCCTCCTCATCCTCTATCTCTCTCCCTCATCTCTCCTCTACTCTCAAAACCCACGAGCACTGACTACGAATCATTTCAAGCTTTCAATATACTTATTGAGAATAAATATATATTGTCTCATGAACAAACCGGTGTATTGATAATCATGCAATGTTACATCATTTACCCTATAAAGACGAAATTACTTATCAGCTTTCCGACCTTATCACTTTCACTTGCAGCCGCTACTTCACGCGTCTAATATTGTAGCCCCGTAAGGTCGTTAGATACATTACATGTCGGTTTGCACATTATTATACCAGAGTAACAGTTTTTGTACTGTGCGTGTGAAAAATACAAGCAAGTTAAAAAACGCGAATTGTTTTAAAACACATAAAAATGTCTCTCTTTGCTCAGTACGTGTTTTATTATAATTAACTTCTAAATAAAGAGGAAATATGCGCGTCTATTAGGGGAAAGTCCTCGTTCGTCCGACAGTTTAGAAAAAATTTATTATAGCTAATACAATTAAAGTTAATGTTATTCTTAAATCGCAATTCTTAGTTATTCGCTATCAGTTACTCGATGCTAGCACTAAGTATATTTAGTTGAGTCCAAACCTTAATCACACTTTAGAGTTCAACATTACGTTTGAGATTTTAATGTTTAATGCAATTAATTTAACTTGGCGTTTAAATTTCTGTTAATTTACCCCATCAATTGTGTCTGCAGTACGTGTGTTATAGTCGAAAGTGCTTTTGTTTAATCTTTGAGGGTAAATTGTTGTTCTTGGGTAAATTATGCAATAGTAACGGCTTGTACATGCAATAAGGGTTTTGTAAAATTGTAGAAAGAATTACAGCCATTTTATAAAATCTCAATTGGCCGCTAACCGTACGGAAACAACATTTTATAGATAAATCTTCCAATCCCTTACAAGAAACTATGGTCCGATGGCGCATGAGAGTTTTGGAGAAAGTCGTTTAGAGGGGACCATAGAAAATAAATTGCCCCCTTCTCTGGGTTCAGTCTCTGGTTTACGCACTAAATACACAAAGCATGAACTCTTATTGTCTTGCTTCGCGGATAACGGGGATACTCATCTGGTCGTGAATTGACGCAGTGACAATAGAGGGACCGTGGCAGAAGACTAATAAAACTGTAACAAATCCCTACAGCCCTTCAAATTCCTGCCGTTAAGGAATCGGTTAAGATCCAACACAGTGACAATGAAAACGGCTAAAATTAATTTTTACGAAAGTAGATATTCTGTTCTTGAACGGCTGCAATAATCGTACATTTAGTACGGCGTTTCTCGTCTTGAATCCGTAACCCTTGTTAGATATATGTTTTTCGTATACGTTGACATTGTTTTGCGAATAGCAGTAAGACCATAACTGATAGCAATAATTTACTTTTATTTTGTAGGATATTAATTACAAATATTGTCACTGAATTACATGTATGATCGGCTTAGGTTGCTCAGTACGCCATCGACTTGATGTGTCTTCGCAGTTGCCCCTGTCCGGGAGGTCCTGGTGGTTCGACAATGGCAGAATTTCGCTAGTGGAAGGTACCTATTTGGCAAAAAAACCTTACTAGGTGTTGCTGGTTGCGTTCTTGTTTGGCCATTTCTAGTGAAATAAATACATCATGCATCTTCATTGCAAAAAATATTATTTTAATAGTAGTGTAGTCGTTTTACTGTGCTTTCCATACAGCAAGAAAATGATGGATGGCCAAGCATCGAAACTGCTTTAATAAATATTGTTGCAATGACGACGCATATAATTGTTTCAAAAACCATTAGCCGAGTGTTAGTCACTGTGGAGGATCAACATGGAGAATGTCATACCACCTCCCACGATAAAACCTTACCTACACGTACGGACAATGACTTAATAGTCGAGTGCCGGGAATCAATTAATTCTTTTAATTAATTAATTATTGGCTAAGCCAATTAATGCAGTCATTACGTAATCACGTCAATTAATTGACATTTAATTATTTAATTAACAGTTAATTAATAGTGTGATTACATTAACTCGATTATTTACACGATGCTTTGCAAGCCATTGCAAAGCTCACACTAAATTTGGAGTTTATCGACGCGTAGTTGACGTTCCAGCGCAGTCGAAAAAAATTAGTTTACCTGACGATCACCTGTGCATGATGATTAGCTTATCACTTCACGTGTCACACGTGAGCAACGTCACACATGAAACTTAGATATTTAAAAATTGCCTCCACTGTTTAAAGAGTTATCAACTTTAACACCTGCTTGCGACGTTGAAACTTGCAGTTTGAAATTTGCTACATTTACTCCGAGATGCTGAGAATTGGTGGAAATAAACCGTGGATTAGAAATGAAATAAACGTTTAAGCATGAAGCATAAGCATTGTTCAAAGAAATGTTGTACAGGAAGCAACAAGACATGAACCATTGATATCACAAGACACTAATTGCTGTTTCATTTACGGACGTATCTGGCGATAATGACAGCATCATGATAGCATAATTCAGGGGAAAAAATCATCAGAATATTCTATGAGCTAGGATTTGCATGCAGTGAAAAGTACCCCGATTGTCCTGGTAGTAACTCAAGTCATACCTCTTTGAAGAACACGGATCACGAAGGCCATGATCTTTCAATGGAAGTCGATTGAACATTTTAAAGCTGCTTCCATCGTAGGAGACATTTCGGCAACACGAGTGACATGGGATATGGTTGCTGAAGTGGAGGTAATTCTTGTGAAAATAATGGTGAAAGAGGGAGACATATCTCTCTCTCTCTCTCTCTATATATATATATATATATATATATATATATAGAGAGAGAGAGAGAGAGAGAGAGAGAGAAAAGAAAGAGTAAGAGTAAGAGAGAGGTAGAGAGAGAGGGGGAGAGAGAGGAAGAGAAAGGGAGAGAGAGAGGGAGAGAGAGAGACAGAGAGAGGAAAGAGGAGGGAAAGCTATGCAAAATGTAGAATGTGATGAATCATTTCAGCAAAACGAAATGAGAATCGACATATTTAAATTTTCAGAGAAATTTGATGAAAAATTTCTCACTCCAAAAAAAGTGTTCTAAGCAATGTGTACATTAAAGATCTGCTATTGCAACTACCATTTCGTAGAGTACGTTAAGAAATTAAAAGCGATTTCATGAGAAGAGGATTGATGAGTGGCGTTTACAACATTAAGAAACTGTTCCGGTGACACACTGCATTTAGTTTCCATAGACGTTCCGTTAAGCACGTGCCACTCATCGCCTGCAAACACATACAACGAGGTGACGGGATCCTGGCTCTTAGTACGAGCGGCTCGACAGCACTCGCTGTGTCGGAAGCCATACACGCTCAAGCGCAGAGGGTTGGTATTGGAGTGCATAGAGTCGTGGAAGAGGAGGGGGCGGGAGGGAAGCGAGGCAGCGAGGGAAGGGCGTGCAGTCTGGGAAAGCACTTCTGCGTGACGTTGAAATGCACTGGGGGCTGAACGCACCAACCTCGTCGTTGGAAAGGCGAGGGCGTGTTCGCAACACACGTAGCCGTCTCGTGAGTGGAGAGTGGTGTTGATTGTGAGAATCCATAGAATTAGAACCATTAACATGGTACATGTCAAATAATAATATATTTAAACGTTAAGGGATTAAATATAATTTTATCCACCGGTGATATAAAGCTTAATGGCCATGTCATTTTAGAATGTTATGCAACTTGTACATAATGATGACTTTTTTTATGAATAAAAAGAGATTACCAAACGAACGATGTTAGGAGTGCCGTAATTATTATAAGTGCAACAGAGTAACATTATAAACGAGTTGCATACTTTTTATGTAAGGGTATTGTTACGATTTAAGGAAGAATAGTTGATTGTTTAATTAAAATCTCGGACTCATGTTGCCAAGCATGCTATATAGGCAAAGAGTTGACCATGACTGACGTGACTTGACAATACAACGGCCCCTAGAGGGTGTTTATTAACGCAGGATTACTCCTGTGCGCTCAACGCGTCTTACGGAGTTTGGAGACGGGTTTCGATATAGACGGAACAAATTAAGAAGAAAAAAACGAACTTGTAAACAAGTAGGAGTTAGCTAACACATTTCCTTTCTATAAACATTATGGATTGGGTGCTACGAAACATTTTGGACGCAACTGCAAAAGCAGAAAATGTATTAATTCCAACTAAGTGTAGTTTCAATGGAAGTTCAGGAATTATATATTATATTGAAAGTTTAAGAATCGGATGGATGTAAAAAAAGCGAATATTGTGGGCGAGACTAATGCATTCTGGCGCATCTGTCGAAGCAATTCGTTAATCAAATATCATCTACAATTTAGAATGAAGACGGTAGTTATTATACGAGTAATGTATGTTTCTTGAAATATTAAGTCTACAGCTTGTATACTAATCTGAAAGTGTATAAAATAATAAAAAACAAGGTCATTGGAATGAATAATCTTTTTGGAGGCTCTTTCACAGTCCAAAAACTTTGCAAAATTAATATTCATGAACATAAATTACATTATGTGTTAAAAGTTACATTATGTGTTCTTTGTCAATATTGTTTATTATATTTTTCGTATATTAACAACATATTTCCTTCTCCTTTCCGCGGATTTAATCCTTTAAAAAGAGACGCTCTTGCGCGAGAATTCCAGGATAGCTTAAAAATTGGGATTGCAAGCTTTGCAGAGAATAATTGCTTTAGAATATAGGAATAAAGAAATAATCTTTCACGATGTAGAAATTAAATAATAATATATTAAGTTTCAAATATCAATTACACATGTTTCAGAGATTATTTCCCAATTAACAGTGCTTGTACAGTATAATGGGAATATAATCCCTGAAATATGTCTGATTCGTATTTGAAACTTATATAATCCCTTGCGATTATTACCTACAAAAGAAAGAGCTGTAGGAATGTTACAACAAAGTAGAATATATACCGAACGGAAAATTGAAAACAACCAAAATATTTTATCAGTAATTTGTCATTCAGTAATTATTTTACCCGGCTAATTAAATGAGAATAATATACAAATTCTGAAAAAATTCAGTTTTTATTTCCTGTTTAATATGTTTCTAAAATACAGAGTTAAACGTATTTCTGAAAATTGATTTATATCTGCCAAATAAGAACATTAATTTAATAAACTAAAGCAGCAAATCCAACTTAATTTGAAAATACAAGTATAACGCATCGCAAAGTCGTATAACCACTTATTTTTAAGGGACACATATGTCAGAACAATGAGTCTATATAGACCCAATTATTTTGCATTTACAACCATTCAGTCTTTGAACGTTATGGAAAATTCGCTTTCTTCATTTCGCTTACTCACAATAATACATTTACTTAACGTTAACTAGATTAATTGAAACAAGCACAATAGTACGACTAATTAGCCCTTAGTTACTCCCACTGTGATAGCGCTACGATTGATTGCGCCTTCGTTACTTCCACTTCGATAGCACCTTAGTTACTCCCGCTACGATAGCACTACGATCGTGCCTTAGTTACTCCCGCTACGATATCGCCTTAGTTACTCCCGCTACTCGAGCAGCATACTTTGTACGCCAAGTTTAGTTTTTTTAGGAAAATCAAGTCTGTAATGCCTGAGTAATATTTGGATATAAAAGTTATTTAGTTTTATTTTAATATTACAATATACGTATTACATGTTTAATTAAATAATGATAAATTTAGCATGTTAGACTTCAGAAGAAAATTTGCATTTCATGTTTTTAAGAATATGTTCCTTGCACGCAAATTTGTTGCCCGAGTTATAACAATTGAAGTTGTAGGGTTTCTTGATCTTCCGGAAATATGATAGCGATTTATTAATTTTGCAGGTGGTTGTTTCTGCTCATCTTGACTTCCGGCTTTTTAGGAGCTTAATATAATGAATGCTCTGCCAATAGTAGTAAGGGAAAATCTGCGCGACCCGCCGAATAAATTTGCTGACAAACAGTTTTTACTCCAATATGTAACCTTTCGCCAACGAGCTTTCTCCAACAGAAATACAATCGTGTAGCCAACTAGCTACTTGAACTTTTAAAAGAATTGAATGAAATGCAGTTATAAAGATGACGTAGGTCCGTTTTTCGCTGTTTACATTGAATTATCTAAAATTGCAAAAGTTTGAATTTTTCGGCGACTTCCTAAAACTACAAAAATGTACATAGAAATTGTTCATTAAAATGAAATTTGTTCTCTGTATTTAGTTCTCTCAATAAAGTGATGTAATTTTTTTTAACATTTTATAGTTTGCGTGTAAAATTAGAAGCAATAATTGCAACATTAAAAAGTAACAAAAACAAGATTTTCTCCAAGCTAGCTCTAATTTTTTTCTTTACACTTTTGTTGTCGATAGTTCTAAATGTACTCTATAAGATGACATAAACTTTATATTGCTCTATTCTTTGTTGCTTCCAAACATTACAAAAATTATTTCTTAACTAGCCGTTTATATACATTAGCGGCGAATAGTTCGCATTATTGCATTTATGAGTAAAAATGTGCCTTGTATTATTTCTTATAAAGTTTCTTGAAAACTCAACAGTTTTTGTGAAAACGAACTCAAATTTGCGCATTTTCAGAAATAGTCAATCGTCATTTTTTCTCAAAAACTGCTCCAATTTTTTCTTCAAATATTTGAATGGATAATACTTCTTGCACTGTTTAATTTGACTTTAAGTTAATTTTGGGGGTTTCTTTAGTTCTTTTAAAAAAATTACACAAAAGTATATCTTTTTAAATTCTCTCGCGTCGTCAATATCCACCTTTTTAACCATTTGAATTCATTATTGCATTAGTGAGTGAATGTCTTTTAAATGACTTCCAATGAAGTTTTTCAAAAACTCATATTTTTTTCTAAGTAAAATAATTTAATATTTGATAATAATATAATTCACAGAAACGATTAAAGTACATTTTCTTTTAATGAGCTTTTACTCTTCTTTAACATTCTGTAAGTTATGTTTCGGATCTACTATTATGAAACCGAAAAATTGAGAAAATATATTTCCAAAAAGATTATAAGTATTGATAAAGATTATGAACTAGCCCAGACCAAAGAAATCAAAACTCAGAAAATTAGTACGAGAAAGTCTGTGCCAAAAACACCTACAATTTACAAATTACAATTTCACGGAGTTTATTCACGAAAAAAACTGAAGGATGATAGCGCAATTTTGCTTTCACATTCGAATTTAGTGCGTCGGCATATATAGAAAAATATGTGTCTAGTTTTTTAGTCTGACAACTTTTTTATTTTGTGTGTCTATGTAACCAATCGACCAATTCAGAGAAATACGAAAGATTTTCTTCGGCTGGGGAAGATTTCGTCTGTCGATCTCCCAAATCTTAGTTCTCTGGCGAAGACGATGCATGGCGAAAGCAAAAACGGGCGCCGGCAGGCCCTTGGTTCGACGAAACCGTGTTGCTTATCGCCTCGTGCGTTGTGTAAGGTGCAGAGATACGAGTGAATTGCCTGAGACGCCCAAGCCAATGAGAACTTGCGGCTGCCACTCGACCGCTGGCCTTCGAGATTGCGCCCGACGTTCGTCAAATGTTCACTCCGCGACAGGCGCTCCTGAACATCGGCTGCTCTACCAACTGCTCGAGCGAAGAGTCAAGTCTCGTTCATACATCCGCAGACAGGTACTACATCGGTTTATTAGGTCCCTTACGCAAATTATATGCCATGGACGGTGATCGAAGGAAACATCTTTTCCAAATCTAATGGTACAAAATCCATTTTATTAGTTGTATACCTACATGTTGTTTCGGAATATACTACTTCAATTAAGAGCAATGTTAATGTATGATTAATATATGCATAGAATCGTTTCATTGAATTTAAGAAGAAAACCATTAAATAGTAATGTAATAGTAAATAATTAATCGTAAAAGAAATGAAAACGGTTTCAATGCAGTTTTCCATTTAAAATATACGCTTTGTACTCCATTGAAAATGAACGGTGTGCCTTTGACTGATGTTAAGGAAACAACATTTTAGTTCTTAGTCAAATTTTAGTCAAACCTTAAATGGAACATACTTCTAAACGAATTGAACACTAAATAAAGTTCTTTATGCTATGCATTCAGAATTCTTTCAAATTCAGTCAGCCTCCTCTCGCTTGTAGTCGTAAGAGTTCAGGGGAGGGCGAGTTACTATATTGTTAGCAATGCAGAATGTCATATATATGCATTTCGTTAATCGCTGCAAATATATTTTCTATACCTCGGGAATGAAATTGTCTAGTTTTTTAAATTTGCTGATATCGTGCTTTTTTAAATGTTATTTTTATTTATTTATTTATTTATTTATTTATTTATTTATTTATTTATTTATTTATTTATTTATTTATTTATTTATTATCTGCTATTTAGCAAACAATTCTTCAAATTTTGGAGACTCTTTACTTGAAGACTCTGGGACATTTTCTCAATTTTCTCAAAAATGGCTCCAAATTTGTTTCTTAAATTTCTTCTAAGAATAGACAGAAACACACTTATAAATATGACATATCTTCTACTTTTACTGTTAACTCTGAATTTTTGAAAATGATTAGTTTGGATATTTGGGGTCTTCCTACAACTAAAATGTAGAAATAGTGATATTTTCTTTAAATGCAACTTGTTCTTCACAATTTGTAAATTTAATAATTGTCGCGTTTATTATTTTTAAAGTATTAATAGGTTTCGCACAGTTTTGATGTACATTTCATCAATATTCAAAACATTTTCTCAAATGTGACTCCCAATTTTGTTCTTCTTTTTTTGTACGAATACCTCACTGTAAATAGTAATTCAAATGGCAGTTTGATGAATGAATAAATTTTCATGTACTATTTTAATTTTTTTAAATACACAAATAAATATTACTTTCTTGTGATTAAAAATGATTTCATAAGAAGAGAAGGTTAGAGAATGCCGTGCAAAAAAATGGCAAATTCTTGGAACAAAACTCTTATTACAATGTCCTGGTAACGAAGAAGTGGATAAATCCAGTTGCTAAATTTAGAAATAACTCTAACATGTGGTGTAGACAGAATTCCCTGTTTTGCGGGATACCGAAAAATCGATTGACGGCAAAACGTCTGTCCACCTGAGAACAACTCTAGTGGCTAAAGTGTTCAGCGAATTGTCTGCAAAGCTGATATTTCCTGATGGTGGATTTGGCTGATGGCGGGACTCTTTAAAATGATATTTTAATTTTGAGAGTAACACTAATTTGAAGACCCTGGGGTATTTTCAAAATGTTAAAAAAATGGTGCCAACTATTTTTATTAAATTTTGTTGTTGCATAGTGTGAAAGAAGTTTAAGTGAATGGTACTGGTCTCAAATCGAAAAGAACCCTGACTTTTCGAAAATTGCAAGTTTTTCAAATCCACACTCCTGATATAAACATGGATTCTTTCATTTCTTATATTTTTAAGATACTCATTCACATACTCAGTTTCTAAAACTGAGTTAACGAACATTTTGCTCAAAAAAACCATTTTAATACTAAAATGAGAATTGTAATACTTGCTGACACATTTTCTGAATGTATTTCAGAGATCGTTTAGCACGCCATACCGAGACGCACCCAAAGTCAAGAGGACGTCATTGGAGGAGAGAGCGCGGTCGCCTTCCAACAGGTGGCGCAGGGCCTGGTGCCCCTGCAGAAGGTCCTTCAACCGCAAGAGCAGGAAGTGGATCACACGCTCCAAGAGGCCATGTCGCGACCGGAAAATGAGGTCGAGAGCAGGCTTCAACAGGCCATGCAACAACAAATACAAGAGACGGAGCGAAAGCTCCAGGAGGCCATGCAACAACAAATAGAGGTGATAACGCGCGGGCTCCAGGAAGCCATGTGGCGGCATCTACAGGAGGGGGAGCGGAGACTCCAGGAGGCCATGCATTTGCTAATACAGGAGGGGGAGCGCCGTCTCCAGGAGATTATACTACTGCAAGAGCAGAGGGTTACCTCTGCGTTGACTGAAGTTCTTGGACAGATGGAGATCAAGTTGCGGGAGAATGCCGCCGCGATCCACACCCTAGATCAGCGAATGAGAGAAAAACTTCTTGCTGGAACACTCCACGCCACCACCCCTACCTCAAATACATTCACCTCCCAACGTATACCCTCTTCTTTCTTAGCCCAAATTGCGACAGCCAGACAGCAAATGACAGGCGCAGGCCAGGGAACAGTTGCCGAGGGCCGGGACGAGTTCCAGAAAGTGCAGCACCGAATTAAGGAGGCCAAGTATAAGATGATGGCCGCCCATACCACCCCTTCTCGACTGGGAGAGGACTTGCACAAAGCTATAGCTAAAGGGAGCTTAAAAGACGTTCGACGGCATCTTGACGCCGGGGCCGACGTCAACTATCTTAACAGTGAAGGGCTTACTCCTCTGCAGCGTGCGCTTATGATACCGCAGCGCGAGGACATGGTTACGCTGCTTTGGAAACGAGGCGCCGATCTCAACGCTGCGAACGACAATGGGAACTCGGCGATGCACGTGGCCGTGTGGTATGATTTCAGCGGAAGGTGCGTGTCTCTTCTGATCTCCGGGAGGGCCGACGTCAACGCCCGCTGTGAGAGAGGGGTGACTCCTCTGCACTGGGCGGCGGATAAGAGCAACGAGGCGGCGGTGGAAGCGCTCCTCGCAGCCGGCGCCAAAAAGGACCTGAAGCCGTGGGAGGGACCTTGGATGAACAAGATTCCGTTTGATCTAGCAAAGACTCCCCAGATTAGAAATCTCCTACGTTTATAATGCCAGGGATCGTTAAAGGTTTCATTTTACGTTTAGCAGTACTATCTGCTTCACTAAAGACGGATTAGGTGTATTCAAAGAAGCCACAGGAACTTTAGAACGACTCGTGTTTTTGTTTCCGATTGCACACCTGGAAAAAATAATAATAGTTTTTGTGACTTTCGAAATGTTACACGCTAGGGTATTTTTACTACATTTATATGAGTGCCATCCTCATGCTATGTGAGAGGACTTGTTGCCGGTCACTGGACAGGGAAAAGAGGGCGCTGATGGAGCAGAAAGTGCAGAGTAGACTAGAGAGAGGAGAATGGGAAATGTAAAATAGAAGGAGATTGTGATCGGAAGGAGAGGAGTCATCGGGCAAAGCAGAATGATAAAGAGGAACGGAAAGAACGAATCACGACCAGTAGAAACACATGGAGAGGAAGGGGTAATATGTTCAGTGTGGTGGGATTGGGGGTGTGAGAAGACGTGCAAGAAGTACAAGGCAAGAGGGACTGCTTAATAGTTTAATGATTGTGATGAGTACATTCTCGGATATCACCGGATGTGTGTAAAAAGACGGCATCACAGAAGAATTCGTTTGAATGTTATTTTGCTTTAGTATGAAGCAATACAGTTACAAACGGTAGCCATATTCGGTGTCAGAGGAATATGGTTACCATGCCGACACTTTCCTTCGAAACTCGATGTATTTACACTCTCATCTCCAGAAAAACGAAAAATGCGGAAAAAATTGGGACATTTTAGGGAAGATCACTAAAATGCTCTACGTAAAGATTTTTCATAGGAATTATTGGGAAAATATTGTGAAGGATGTGAGCAAATGTTTGGAAAATGTAGCCATAAACCAAGCAGTAGGATACAAAATGGGTGTTGATCGAATGAATGCAGTATTATATAAAATATGCTTCAAAACAGTGGGCTGCAGTGCCGGTGCTAGACAATTTGGGACCCGAGTCAATGTTGAAACGTAGACCCCCCCACCGAAATTAATAAAAGTATGAAAGATGTATCAAGAAACTATGAGTTATTTTATTACAACAAATATCAAAAAATAAAGCGTTTAACTTATAAATAGTTATTGGAAATATATTTTAAAGAATAGTTGTTAGTAAAAGTGCTTTTTGCACGGTGAGTTTAATACGACGCTTTATTGAATTTCGTTAGTGTTTAATAAAACAACTTGTTAACTAGATGAAATAATAAAAGATTTTAGTAGAATCTATTTTAATGTTAGAGTCATTTTATTTATTTCATAGAGTTTTACATAATGTCATTAATTAACTATTTAAGGTAAAAAATAACTGAAAATTGTATGAAATATCAGACTTATGTACCGCGACTAATAAAATTAGGATAATTATTTTTGAAATTAAAATTTCTTTTTTAATTTGTTATTATATTTTTTCTCATCAGTCCCAACATCGTGCCTCTTTATTCGTGGGGCCTCGGACAGTCACCCGGCCTACCCGTACCTAACGGTGGCAATGATGTTCTGTAGACGTCATTGCAGTTTTGGATCTACGAACTTCACATAGTTACATAGTGAATATACCTCGACAAGTCAGTAACGTAGAAAGTAACTACAATTAAACCAGAACAAGAAGTAGTGCATTTTGAAATATGGGATTATATTTTGTAGTGTTATGTCAAGTATGACATATCAAGGTCCTTGTCAGTGTGAAAAAAATGAAAAATATATGAAGTAAATTTGACATATGCCGAAATAATATAGGAATCACAATAAAAAAAAATTATGTCACATGTGAAATTGGTATAATAATAATAATAATAATAATAATAATAATAATAATAATAATAATAATATGCCCTTATTAATATGGCGAGGCTCGGTACATCAGGCCCGCTCTTCCGCCTAACCACATGTCACAAATATACAGAGTAATGTAGTAAAAGTTATGTAGTAATAGCAAACGTACTAAAAAGTAATGTTATCTAAAAATTTAAATGTAATGTAATCTACAATTTGTAACTAGTCAGTGGAAAGCAAACGTTATTTAAAGCAACTTATAAATAGACAAAATCAGAGGTTAAATGGATACAATGTTACAATAATAAGTTTTAAATAATTTTAAAATCAAGATTGACATTAAAAACACGATTTGAATTATATAAGATTATGATATTTTAACTTTAAACAAGATTTTTTAACTTTAAATAAGATTATTTAAAGTTAAATGTTTATAACATTTTCCAGTGTTACGACAGTATTATTTATAGATTAAAGTTTTACTTTTCAACGTATAATTTTGACCGTTGTGCATTTCGTCCAAGATGTTTCCTTAGATTCCATAGCTCGGAATAATGCAGGAAACATGTTTAAAATATATTTAAGTTATAGCATAATACTTCTTTAAAAACTAAATTATAACTTTTAATAATGTTTACTGATGTAGATAAAGTAATGAAGTGTAATGTAAGTAATGCAATGTAATGTAGATAAAGTAAAGTAATGTAAATAAATCTTTCAAGACGTCCAGTGGGTGGACAGCGAAATACAAATTTCCATATATTCGTATATTTTATAGCTTTATTTTAGTTTTTGTGTTACATTAGCAAAATTCTTACTATATTTAAAAAGTTACTAACTAATGAACCTATTTTCCGATTACTTGTGCAATCCAATCTTGGTATCAGCTTCTTTTTTTATTAACAGCCAAAAGCGTCTCGGCATGCCGTGAACTCTCCGTGCCTTAATGTCAGCAATAGCAGCCCTTCTCGTTCCAGACGCCGTTTAAATTCAGGAATAGTAGTGATCATTAGACCACTGGAATTATTCTTCGTAACATTCCTTGGGATTATTCTTGAGGCTTACCCCTGGGCTATTCCCGGGACAGTCCTATACTTTAAGGCAGATGACAAATGATAACTTTCGAATTATGCTGTGCTAACCCAACCTGCATAAAGATTCCCTCATTTTCTAGACATTACTAACTAATTTGTCGAATATGGCAAGTATTTAGAAAAAAAGGTTGTGTAGGTCCTTCATGGTACCCTTAACTTAATACAAAGATCCAGTGACTTGGATAACTAACGCACTCTTTCCCACTCTGTTATCGGGATAATTAATCCTTAAGGTACTAAGACTTACACTCTACAGGTAGTGTTACTGAAAGCTGAGACTTTCTCCGGTTGATCTTGCATAATTCCCACCATCGACTTCTTTGAAATGAAAACAAGTAACCAGGAAACGAGGTGAGTAAAAAGTATGAAAAAAACAGTAATTGAAAATTTTTAAAATTGTCATAAATGTTTCAAAAAGCCTGCGTTATGAATTAACTGTGTTCATTGATCACCCTCTTGCAATGGACAAAATAAATTTATAAAGCATAATAATAAATAATCTTACATTGACAAATCACATATTGTCAAATCTCTATTACTCAAAGCTTAAGATGAATTCTTTATTACCACGGATGGTGTTAACATTGTTTTTTTTAATGGTCGGCGTCGAAACCATGAAGTTTCCTAAGAACTGCCTTCCTGCTTAAATAACAACTTACATTACTTAAAAGATCGCAAATGATATAAACAGTAGCCTTTGGGTTACATAAAGGATTTTTTTTCAAAATTCTTTCCAGCCATGGTGTGATCTTTCCCAGTCCCCTAAAGTTTGGCTGGTTTGTTGATCTAAAATGGTTCACAAACTTCCGACTTTCTTTTAACTATGTAAACTCTGAGGTAAAACATTATATTTCCTGGCTATTTTACTTGCTTTCAAGTTCGAAAACATCATCATAACCTCAGTTATACTATTCGTGAAAAAACTTTGTTTCACTATTGAGTTTAAAAGTTAAAAAGTCATTTTATGTACGAAAACACGAATAATTTTTTCTACCTTTCAAACTTGCGATTTAGTTTTTTTGTCTCTGAACCCTCTCTGTCAAACGTTCAGAATTTATTTTTTCTACGACTTAAATATTACTTCTGACGGGCAAGAAAAATTAGAGATTTTAAAGTTTATTCTTAGCAAATATAAAAAATAAATTTTTAGTTCGTAAAATTGGTAAATCACAATTCCACAAATATTTTTATCCATCACTATTTGGCTGGTACCTGAAACACGCATGGTACCTGAAACTCTTATCTTCCCTCCACCAAAGATTGCTATTACAAATATTTATAGAGTAAAATGAATTGAAAAGTAGCAAAGGCCTTATATTTAAAAAAAGATCAACTAAGAATAACTATAATAATTTTATTAATAATGTTTTCCCCTTGGCTATGCTTATTTACATAAGTTCCCAAGTTGAAAGGTCTGTTCACACAAATATTACAATTTGTGTTTTTGATTAATAATATATCAATTGGATCATGTGCACCATTTCGAATTCATTACTTACAAGACTTTACAATAAATTGTATCAATCATTACTAATAATTTCCTGTGTGATATCTCATGCATTACTATAACAGTCCGGTTCTGCTCATCCTTGTAATCATTAATATTTAATTTTTTCGGATACGTTATAGCTTGTTATTGCCTTCTATTCGGAGTTCCATATACGCTGCATAACTTACCTGGATCGAGAGGGCCTTGGGTAAGCGAGAAATATGAAAATAGTCTAATGATTCTACATGTTAACTGCGGAGGGTATTATTGGAGGAAAATATGAAAAGACAAACCGAGGTCAGTTAACATCTAGTTAATTAGCAAATAAGTAAACTGAATCAATAAACTTAGGTTAAAATAAAATTGTGTATTGTGACCGTACATGCCCGCACACGTTTATATAATTAAGGCACTGGATGCCATCAGCGCTAGCTTATCGTCATGGTTTAGGCGATCGACAAATGAATCGATGTGGCTGCTGCCTGTACTCACATATTGGGAGCGCTCGGTTTTGTGACTGTGACCGGCGTCTCGTAGACACGGAACTAAACGTAATATTGGCGAGAGGAGATTCGAGGAAGGGGTTCTATTGGAAAAAACTATAAAAGCACAATGGAGGTAAGCGGCGAAGTGGAAATATATTACTAAAAACACAGCCTATGCAGGGATAGAAAGCGCGTGGTTGCTGGCGGATAAATGTAATATTCTGTTATAATATGTAATGGCGCCTCGTACTGAATAGGTGAAACATAGTGATAAGTTATATTCTTTATGAATAAAATTCACAGCTTTTGGGCACTGCCATATATTACTCTGGCCTGGGAACACGTCAAGAATCATCGGACGTGACCGTTGGTAACACTTGACGGAGTCCAGGTGCCCGGGAGAGGGGAAGGTGCCGATCTAATAGCTGCGTAACGGGCCCCGACCGCAGGGAAAGTCGCACCTCGCAGGCGAAAGAAACAAGGGAAGTTGAAAAATTCTTCAATCAATAATTGAATGAAAGGCGCGATTAGCTTGTCAGTTTTTCTTAACAAACAATTTAGAGAATTGTTCAGCAGCAAGGTAACCTATACATCAGTTGATTTATTTGTCGTAGGCTCTAGACAAGTAGATCTGGTATAACGTAATTCACGAATGGTTGGTTAAATGATCATAGTTATTAGGAACGAAAACCTGAACACTCAATAGAATGTTCAGTTTATATGTTCATTGTGACAGTATGTGTGACAGTGACATTGTGTATATGTACGTTCATTGTGACAGTGCACTGCGCGGTAGAGATAGTTGATATGACCACGATTAATGAGAGAGTTTTGTCTTTCAATAGGTTTGGTAAAAGTAATTACAATTTGTTTTTAATATGGGAATTACTAACTAAAGAAAGTTATTTATTCAAAGCTTGTGCAACAATTTTTACGTTCTTTCTGAACCAAATTGTACACATAATGTTTTTTATCGGGATTCTCATCTTATAATTAAGTGTGATAGTGTCTGTGACAAGATGTTCCTTTTGTGCTTATAGTCAACCTGCTCTACATTTAGGAGTGTGTATTATAACATTGTTTCCTTTTGGATATATTATACTGATTTGTTATCAAGAATGTTTTTCATTTTTGTTAATCGTGATCTACTAAAAGCCCCGTTCGCACTAGTAAAATTTGTTTGCAACCCTCAGTAACCATGGATACTTTTTTTAAACATCAAACTATTTAAGATCCAGTTGCAGGTTTCAGTATGTACCATAGGTTTTAACTGACTCTAATGACTTCGGGCGAAAGAACGACCTCACGCCAAATGCTCCAGCTCGATCATTAGAACCATTATAACGCTCATGGTCCATAAATAACTATTACATGGTTGGACCGGGGATTGGTGTAATTTCATAACAAAATACAGGGATTTTCTCCGCCTGCTGAAGACTTTTTGTGTCAGACTCCAGTCCTTCAGTTACGTAACAATCGAAGGTTATGGATCCCCCACCGACGGAGTGCGCCGAGTATCAATAAAATCTTGCAGTTTTTTCGCCTCGTGCGTGCTCAAGGTGCTGAGAATAGAAAGCTTCGAGTATGTCGTCTGAAGCTCTGAAGACAATGAGAACGAACGTCTGCCACTCTATCGCTGGACTTTGAGATTACCGCGCGACATTCAGCGATTGTTATCTGCAATATATCACTCCGCAACAAGCACTTCTTAGCATAGCTGCTCTGCAAACTACTTGCTTGAGGTATCAGGTCTGGTGGTTCATCTATCTGCGAACAGGTATAGTGTCATAATGTGTCTCTTACTGAATTAAAATGCAATGCATTATTTAAAACCGATTCTCTAAGGGAAGTACAGTTTTCGAAAAAATATTTTTCTAAAATCGATTTATTTATTCGTCTATTTTTTTCAGAATGTAGTACGATGTTGTTGTGCCTTGCCAATAAATTCAACATTGAGATTCGCAGAAGATTTGAAACAAACAATTAAGAAAGTTATCTGGCGCACCGTGGTTCATTACTAACAAAACACTTTATAAAGACCTAAACATTTCAACTATTCATGTGTCACTTGCACTATTCACTTATGTCACTTCAAAAAGAAGCAAAGAGTAATTCAAGAATTTAAACAAGCATACAAACCACCCATAAATTAATCTTTTGACAAAAGAGTGCATAGTGCATAGATTGAACACATTAAAACTACCAAACTGCTACTTTAATCGCTATTTAGAGCGATTGCTATCTGTGTTCAGCGATTGTTATCTGCAACGTCACTCAGAAACAGACGCTTCTCAACATCGGCGGCTCAGCCAACAGCTCGAGTGAGGAATCTTGCCTCGTCGTTCATCATGCAAAAAGGTATATTTACATATTATGTCATTGAGGGTTTAAAACGCCGTACATTTTGTAAAACTATGCGCTAAGGCAAACCAATTTCGGTTATATTTGTTCGGAAAACGATGTAAATATTTATATACTTTTTTTTCGGAACATAGTATGTCGCAAATTATAGCAAAAAGTTTTTGAATATGATTAATATACATGTATCTGGATTTAAATAAAACTCGTTAAATGTATTGTTTAAACACATACTATGTAGATAAGTTCAAAGGCTAGTATTCAGGTCAAAGCCACGATAGTTTCAAGTTTTGGCAGCTTTGTAACTTTTGGTCTTTGTAAAAAGTGGTTACTTTGATAAGAAATGTTACTCATATCAGTAGAAAAAAATAGAAAAGTATTAAGTATTTTTAATACTTTGTGGTAATATATTCTTATTGTGTTAGAATACTATTGTGAAAGAATACTAGTATATGTTATTGTATCGATGAGAACTACGCCAATCTTACCACTGACTTGCCTATACATTTACAAATCTGTCATATTTGTCAAAAGTGACTTACTTAACGGTGGAAACATATTTTCATACAGTAATGATATTTATAATTACAACAGACGTCGTACAATTAATGTTCATCAAATGCTAGTATCAACAGCTCACTATCAGAAATCCACATACAATGCGTGTACCGTTCTTTAAAACGCACTGCCAGATGACATTAAACAATTGAAGTCGGTTCACAAGTTTATGTTAAAAGTAAAATCTTTTCTGCTGCATAACTGTTTCTATACAATTAGAGATTATACTGTTTATCGAAAAAAATAATGTTTATTTTAACAAAACAGTGATATATAATGAATTAGTTCACATTTATATATAATAGTATACATTTGTAATTTTTTTATATTTTTTTAAAAGATTTAATATGTTTGTAACAAATAATGTACTTCAGCTTCCGGGTCAATGACCCCTATCTCGATCAGGTTTTTGTCCACTTTCTCTGATCAATTGAACAAATGCTGAGATGGCCCCTTGTTTTGCTTCTGGACGTAAATGTAGTTTCACTATGTGCACGTTTTGTAGAACTCTCCTTTTGCTTGTAATGGTAAAAGTAGAGGTAAGGGCGAGTAGCTATTTTGTTAGCAATGCAGAAGTATCATACTTTCAATTCGTGTACCGACGCAAATAAGTTTTCTATAACTCAGAAAAGAAAATGACTATTTTTCAAATATTGTTAATCATGCGCTTTTTAAAATTTATTTTTATTTATTTATGTTTAACGTTTACTCATCATTCAACTATTTATAGTTAAAATGACGGGAAGTCAAGAAAACGTGCGCAGATAATATTCCCCCCCTCCGTCATATACAGTTTTTACTGTTTTTAGACTGAATAAATCTGAAACCTAATTACACCCGATAGCAGGATTCCCGCTGTCGTTTCTTTGAATGGCATATTTCTAATGTTATTTTTTTGAGTAGTTTGACGTCCCTTTTCTCTTGACCACTGGCCTCCGCAAGCTATAAATTTTTTATTAGATTTGATTAAATCGTTTGTTATTTTGGATTTCAGGTTGTACGTGCCAACAATCTAAGACTTTGTATCCAGGACATGGGCTTACTTTAGAATCGGATGTGATAGGCTATAACCCATCAGATCACACAGTGTTACGAACACAAGTTAAAGTACAAAGATCATTCGATTCGTAAATCTTGAATCCTGAAAAACAGGTAACATGTGGCAAAAAATTTGCTTTTTTCATCAATTTTTTTCAAGAAAACTTCAATACTTACAAGTTTTAAGTACAATACATATTAAATTCCAACTAACGAAACTATAATAATAATCATCATAATATTAATAAAAATAATAATAATTATGATACATGAATGACTGTCATTTTTAAGAAATATTTTAATGCTTTCTTTTATATCTCCTTATAAGTTTTATTTTGTTTTACTTTTCACCTGCAAAAGAGACTTATTTGTTTATCAATTTTTTATTTCCATATAATATGTATTCTTTAATAATATATTATCAGTAAACTTTAAGGGTTATAATTCTTGAAAGTTGTAAATGTAAAAAATTCTAAAAAATATATTCCGGTAAACGTGTTTCAAAAGCCATAAATTAGTTTGTTACTCCAAATAAATGTAGCATTTTTTATCTTTAAGGGGGTCTTTTTGTCCCAATGTATACTTTCAATTAATTCCTATTAACATTTATCTGATCCTCCAGACATATTAATTCTTCAAAAAATAATCGATAAGAGGATTTTTTTAAAATTTGAAATTATGAATGGATGAAACGTAATTGATGCTGATTTGAGTTCTCGCCAATGTTTTATTCAGATAATTAGAACGCGATGCCGAAACAGGTAGAGCGCAGGTTTCAGGAGGCCACACGAAGCCAGACTGAGCGGAGCCTGTAAAACATCCTTAAACTGTACGAGAAGGCCCTGCAGCGCCAAGAAAAGCAGACTGTGAAGAGACTACAGGAGGCACGTGGAATGAAAAGGCAAGAGACCATGTGGAGGCAAGCAGA
>BOPP01000172.1:620808-661227 GCA_017312745.1 Gryllus bimaculatus
GAGACGCCCTTTGTCGCGAGAAATTCCAGGATAGCTTAAAAATTGGGATTGCAAGCTTTGCCAGAGCAATTAATTGCTTTAGAATATAGGAATAAAGAAAATAATCTTTCACGATGTATGCAAATTAAATAATAATAATTAAGTGTTTCAAAATCAATTACACATGTTTCAGAGATTATTTCCCAATTAACAGTGCTTGTACAGTATAATGGGAAATATAATCCCTGGAAATATGTCTGATTCGTATTTGAAAACTTATTATAAATCCTTGCGATTTATTACCCCATACAAAAGAAAGAGCTGTAGAGAATGTTACCAAACAAAGTAGAATATATACCGAACGGAAAATTGAAAACAACCAAAATATTTTATAGTAATTTGTCATCAGTAAGTATTTTTACCCGGCTATTAAATGAGAATAATATTACAAATTCTGAAAAAAATTCAGTTTTTATTTCCTGTTTAATATGTTTCTGAAAATACAGAGTTAAACGTATTTCTGAAAATTGATTTATATCTGCCAAATAAGAACATTAATTTATAAACTAAAGCAGGCACAAATCCAAACTTAATTTGAAAATACAAGTATAAACGCATCGCAAAGTCGTTATAACCACTTATTTTAAGGGACACCATTTATGTCAGACAATGAGTCTATATAGACCCAATTATTTTTGCATTTACAACCATTCAGTCTTTGAACGTTTATTGGAAAATCGCTTTCTTCATTTCGCTTTACTCACAATAATACATTTACTTAACGTTAACTAGATATATTTGAAACAAGGCCACAATAGTACGACTAATTAGCCCTTAGTTACTCCCAACTGTGATAGCGCTACGATTGATTGCGCTTCGTTACTTCCACTTCGATAGCACCTTAGTTACTCCCGCTACGATAGCACTACGATCGCTGCCTTAGTTTACTTCCCGCTACGATATCCCTTAGTTACTCCGCTTTAACTCGAGCAGCATACTTTGTAACGCCAAGTTTAGTTTTTTTTTAGGAAAATCAAGTCTGAATGCTGGAGTAAATTTGGATATAAAAGTTATTTAGTTTATTTTAATATTACAATATACGTATTACATGTTTAATGTAAATAATGATAAATTTAGCATGTTAGACTTCCAGAAGAAATTTGCATTTCATGTTTTAAGAATATGTCCTTGCACGCAAAATTTGTTGCCCGAGTTATAACAATTGAATTTGTAGGGTTTCTGATCTTCCGGAAATATGATAGCGATTTATTAATTTTGCAGGTTGGTTTTTTCTGCTCATCTTGACTTCCGCTTTTTAGGGCTTAATATATATGAATGCTCTGCCAATAGTATAAGGAAAATCTGCGCGGACCCGCGAATAAATTTGCTTGACAAACAGTTTTTTACCCTCCAATATGTCCTTTCGCCAACGAGCTTTCTCACAGAAATACAATCGTGTAGGCCCAACTAGGCTACTTGAACTTTTTAAAAGCAATTTGATATGAAATGCAGTTATAAAGATGACGTAGCCGTCCGTTTTTCGCCTGTTTACATTGAATTATCTAAAATTGCAAAATTGAATTTTTCGCGCGACTTCTAAAACTACAAAAAGTGTACATAAATTGTTCATTAAAATGAAATTTGTTCTCTGTATTGAGTTCTCTCTAATAAAGTGATGTAATTTTTTTAACATTGTTATAGTTTGCGTGTAAAATTAGAAGCATTAATTGAACATTAAAAAGTAACAAAAACAAGATTTCTCCAAGCTAGCTCTAATTTTTTTTCTTGTACACTTTTGTTGTCGATTAGTTTAAATGTTACTCATAAGATGACATTAACTTTATATTGCCTATCTCTTTGTTGGCTTCCAAACATTACAAAAATTATTTCTTAACTAAGCCGTTATATACATTAGCGCGAATAGCTTCGCATCTATTGCATTTATGAGTAAAAATGTGCCTTGTATTATTTCTTATAAAGTTTCTTGAAAACTCAAACAGCTTTTTGTGAAAAACGAAACTCCAAATTTGCGCCATTCAGAAATAGTCAATCGTCATTTTTTTCTCAAAAACTGCTCCCATATTTTTTCTCTAATATTTGATGGATTAATACTTCTTGCACTGATTTTAATTTGACTTTAAGTTAATTTTGGGGGTTTCTTTAGTTCTTTTAAAAAAATTACACCAAAAGTATATCTTTTAAATTCTCTCGCGTTCGTTCCAATACCACCTTTTTAACCATTGGAATATTATTGCATTAGTGAGTGAATGTCTTTAAATGGACTTCCAATTGAAGTTTTTCAAAAAACTCATTATTTTTCTAAGTTAAAAATAATGTTAATATGGGATAATAATATAATTCACAAAACGTATTAAAGTACATTTTCTTTAATTGAAGCTTTTACTCTTCTTTAACATTCTGTAAGTTATGTTGCGGGATTTTCTACTATTATGAAACTGAAAAATTATGGAAAATATATTCCAAAAAGAGTATGAAAGTGGTGATAAAGATTATGAACTAGCCCAGACCAAATGAAATCAGAAATCAGAAAATAGTACGAGAAAGTCTGGCCATTTTGTACCATCACTAGCATTTAAATTCGGAAAAAAAACACCCTAAAATTTACAAATTACAATTTCACGCTGTTTATTCCACGAAAAAATCTGGTAAGGGTGATTAAGCCGCAATTTTGCTTTCACATTCGAATTTTAGTGCGTTCGGCATATTTAGCAAATATTGTGTCTAGTTTTGTAGTCTGAACAACTTTTTTAATTTTGTGTAATCTGTGGTTAACCAATCAACCAATTCAGAGAAATACGAAAGATTTTTCTTCGGCTGGCCGGAAGATTTCGTCTGTTTATCTCCCAAATCTTAGGTGCTCAGGCGAAGACGATGCATGGCGATACCAAAAACGGGCGCCGGACAGGCCTTGGTTCAACGAAACCGTGCTGCTGATCGCCTCGTGCGTTGGTAAGGTGCAGAGATGAAACAGATACGAGTTGATGCTTGAGACGCCCAAGCCAATGAGAACTTGCGGCTGCCACCGACCGCTTGGACTTTCGAGATTGCACCCGACGTTCGTCAAATGTTCACTCCGCGACAGCGCTCCTGAAACATCGGGCGCTCTACCAACTGCTCGAAGCGAAGAGTCAAGTCTCGTTCATTATATCCGCAAACAGGTTACTACAATCGACGTTTATTAGGTCCCTTACGCAAATTATATGCCATGGACGGGATCGAAGGAAACATTCTTTTCCAAATCTAATTTGCTACAAAATCCATTTTTATAGTTGTATACCTACATGTTGTTTCGGAATATAACTACTTCAATTAAGAAACAATGTTAATGTATGATTTAATATATGCATAGAAGTCGTTTCATGAATTTAAGAAGAAACCATTAAGAGTAATATAATAGTAAATAATTATCGTAAATGAAACGAAACGGTTTAATGCAGTTTTCCGATTTACAATAAACGCTTTGTTACTCCCCACTGAAAATGAAACGGTGTGCTTGGACTGATGTTAAGGAAAAAAACATGTTGTTTCTTAGTCAAATTTAGGTCAAACCTTAATGGAACGTACTTCTAAACGAATTGAACAACTAAATAAAGTTCTTATGCTATGCATTCAGAATTCTTTCAAATTCAGTCAGGCCATCCCTCTCGCTTGTATTTCGAGAGTTCAGGGGAGGGCGAGTTACTATATTTTAGCAATGCAGAATGTCATATATATGCATTTCGTTAATCGCTGCAATTATATTTTCTATTACCTCGGGAATTAAATTTGTCTAGTTTTTTAAATTTTGCTGATATCGTGCTTTTTTAAATGTTATTTTTTATTTATTTATATTTATTTATTATTTATTGATTTATTTATTTATTTTAATTTATTTATTTATTTATTTATTTATTTATTAATTTATTTATTTATTATTTATTTATTATTATTTATTTATTTATTTATTTATTTATTTATTTATTTATTTATTTATTATTTATTTATTTATTTATTTATTTATTTATGTATTTATTTATTTATTTATTTATTATTTATTATCTGCTATTTAGCAAAACAATGTCTTCAAATTTTTGCGAGACTCTTTACTTGAAGACTCTGCGGACATTTTTCTCTAATTTTTTCAAAATTGGCTCCAAATTTTTTCCTTAAATTTCTTCTAAGAATAGACAGAAACACACTTATAAATATGCATATTTCTACTTGTGTACTGTTAACTCTGAATTGTTGAAAATTATTAGTTTGGATTATTGGGGTCTTTCCCTACAAACTAAATGTAGAAATAGTGATTTTTTCTTTAAATGCAACTTTCTTCTTCACCGAATTTTGTAAATTTTAAATAATTGTTCGCGTTTATTATTTTTAATATTAATAGGTTTCGCCAAGTTTTTGATGTTACATTTCAATCAATATTCAAAACCATTTTCTTCAAATGTGACTCCCAATTTTGTTCTTCTTTTTTTTGTACGAATAAACCTCACTGTAAATAGTAATTCCAAATGCATTTTGATGAATGAATAAATTTCATGTGACTATTTAATGTTTTTTAAAACACAAATAAATATTACTTTCTTGTGCTTAAAAATGATTTATAAGGAGAGAAGGTAGAGAATGCCGTGCCCAAAAAAAAATGGCAAATTCTGAACAAAACTCTTATTACAATGTTTGCGTAAACGAGAAGTGGATAATCAGTTGCTAAATTTAGAAATAAACCTCTAACATGGGTTGTAGACAGAATTCCCTTGTTTTGCGGCATACCAAAAATACGATTTGACGGCAAAAAACGTCTGTCCACCTGGAACAACGCTAGTGGCTAAAGTGTTCAGCGGATTGTCCTGCAAAGCTGGCGATGATGCGGGATTCTTTAAAAATGATATTTTAATTGAGAGTACCACTAATTGAAGACCCTGGGGTATTTTCAAAATGTTAAAAAAAATGTGGTGGGCCCAAAATTTTTAATTTTTAATTAAAAAATTTTTTTTTGTTGTGCATATTGTGTTGAAAGAAGTTAACGTGAATGGTACTTGCGTCTCAATCAAAAAGAAACCCTGACTTTTCGGAAAATTGCAAGTTTTTCAAATCCACACTCCTGCATAAACATGGATTTCTTTCATTTCTTATATTTATAAGATACTCATTTCACATTACTCAGTTTCTAAACTGACGTTAACGAACATTTTTGCTAAAAAAACCATTTTAATACTAAAATGAGTAATTGTAATACTTGCTGACCAATTTTCTGATGTATTTCAGAGACGTTTAGCACGCCATACCGAGACGCACAAGTCCAGAGGACGTCATTTGGAGGAGAGAGCGCGGTCGCTTCCAACAGGTGGCGCAGGGGCCTGGTGCCCCTGCAAGAAGGCCTTCAACCGCAAGAGCAGGAGTGGATCACACGCTCCAAGAGGCCATGTCGCGACCGGGAAAATGAAGGTCCGAGAGGCAGGTTCAACAGCGCCATGCTGGCAACAACAAATACAAAGAAGCACGGAGCGAAAGCTCCAGGAAGCCATGCCTGCAACAACAAATAGAGGTGATAACGCGGCGAAATTGGGGGGGGCGGGGGGGGGGGGGGGGGGGGGGGGGGGGGGGGGGGGGGGGGGGGGGGGGGGGGGGGGGGGGGGGGGGGGGGGGGGGGGGGGGGGCTCCAGAAGCCATGTGGCGGCGATCTACAGGAAGGCGGAGCGGAGACTCCAGGAGCCATGCATGCTGCTAATACAGGAGGGGGAGCGCCGTCTCCCAAGGGAAGATTATACTACTGCAAGAGCAGAGGGTTACCTCTGCGTTGACTGAAGTTCTTGCGACAGATGCGAGATCAAGTTGCGGGAGAATGCCGGCCGCGATCCACACCCTAGATCAGCGAATCGCAGAGAAAACTTCTTGGCTGAACACTCCACGCCACCACCCCTACCTCAAATACATTTCACCTCCCAACGTATTTACCCTCTTCTTTCTTAGGCCCAAAATTGCGACAGCCAGGACAGGCAAATGACAGGCGCAGGCCAGGGAAACAGTTTGCCGAGGCCGGGACGAGTTCCAGGAAAGTGCAGCACCGAATTAAGGAGGGCCAAGTATAAGATGATGGCCGCCCCATTACCACCCTTCTCGACTGGGAGCAGGACTTTGCACAAAGCTATAGCTAAAGGGAGCCCTTAAAAGACGTTCGACGGATCTGACGGCCGGGGCCGACGTCAAACTATCTTAACAGTGAAGGGCTTTACTCCTCTGCAGCGTTGCCGGCTTTACATACCGCAGCGCGAGGACATGGTTACGCTGCTTTGGAAACGCAGGCTCGCGATCTTCAACGCTGCGAACGACAATGGGAACTCCGGCGATGCACGTGGCCGGTGTGGCTATGATTTCAGCGGAAAAGGTGCGTGTCTGCTTTCTGATCTCCGGAGGGCCGACGTCAACGCCCGCTGTGAGAGCAGGGGTGAACTTCCTCTGCACTGGGGCGGCGGATTAAGAGCAACGAGGCGGCGGTGGAAGCGCTACCTCGCCAAAAGCCGGCCGCCAAAAAGACCTGAGCCGTGGGCAGGGGACCTTGGGATGAACAAAGATCCGTTGCATCTAGCAAAGCTCCCCAGATAGAAATCTCCTACGTTTATAATCCAGGTATCGTTTAAAGGTTTCATTTTACGTTTAACGAGTACTAATCCCTTTTTTTTTTTACTTACTAAAGGACGGATTAGGCTGTATTCAAAGAAGCCACAGGAACTTAGAACGACTCGTGTTTTTGTTTCGATTGCACACCTTGAAAAAATAATAATAGTTTTTGTGGACTTTCGAATGTGACACGCTAGGGTATTTTACTACATTATATATTGAGTGCCATTCCTATGCTATGTGAGGGACTTGTTGCCGTCATGGACAGGGAAAAGAGGGGCGCTGATGGAGCAGAAATGTGCAGAGTAGACTAGAGAGAGGAGAATGGGAAAATGTAAATAGAAGGAGATTGTTGATCGGAAGGAGAGGAGTCATCGGCAAAGCCAGAATGATAAAGAGGAACGGAAAGAACGAATCACGACCAGTAGAAACACATGGAGAGGAAGGTAAATATGTTGCAGTGTGGTTGGTGATTGGGGTGTGAGAGACGTGCAAAGAAGTACAAGCAAGAGGGACTGGCCTTAATAGTTTAATGATTGTTGATGAGTAACATTCTCGGATATCACCGATGTGTTGTAAAAGACGGCATCACAGAGAAATTCGTTTGAATGTTATTTTGCCTTTAGTATGAAGCAATACAGTTACAAAACGGTAGCCATATTCTGGTGTCAGAGAATATGGTCCATGCCGACACTTTCCTTCGAAAACTCGATGTATTACACTCTCATCTCCGAGAAAACGAAAAATCGGAAAAAATTGGACACTTTAGGGAAGATCACTAAAAATGCTCTTACGTAAAGGATTTTTCATAGGAATTATTGGGAAAATATTGTGAAGGATGTGAGCAAAATGTTAGGAAAAATGTAGCACATAAACAGCAGTAGGCATACAAAATGGGTGTTGACCCGACATGAATGCAGGTATTATATAAAATATGCCGTTCAAAAACAGTGGCGGCAGTGCCGGTGCTTGACATTTGGGACAATGTTGAAACGTAGACCCCCCCACACGAAATTAATAAAGGGTTGAAAGAGTGTATCTAAAAACTATGAGTTATTTATACAACAAATATCAAAAAATAAAGCGTTTAACTTATAAATTAGTATTGGAAATAATATTTTTAAAGAATAGTTGTTAGTTAAAAGTGCTTTGTGCACGCGTGAGGGGTTTTAATACGGGACGATTTATTGAATTTCGTTAGTGTTTAATAAAAATAACTTGTTAAATTAGATCACAGTAATAAAGATTTTATAGATCTATTTTAATGATGAGTCATTTTATTATTGTGCATAAGTTTTACATAATGTGCATTAATTAAATATTTAAGGTAACAAAATAATTGAAAATGTATGAAACATCATGACTTATGTACCGCGACAATAAAATTCGGATAATGATTTTTGAAATTAAATTTCTTTTTTTAATTTTTTATTATATTTTTTTCTATTCGTCCCAACATTCGTGCTCTTTATTTCGTGGGCCTCGGAGAGTCACCCGGCCTACCCGTACCTAACGGTGGGGCAATTGATGTTCTGTAGGACGTTATTGCAGTTTTGCGATCTACGAACTCACATAGTTACATAGTGAATATACCTCGACAAGTCAGTAACGTAGAAAGTAAAAAACTGCAATTAAACCAGAACAAGAAGTATGCATTTTGAAATTAGGGATTATATTTTGTAGTGTTATGTCAAGTTATGACATATCAAGGTCCTTGTCAGTGTGAAAAAAAATGAAAAAATATATGAAGTAATTTTGACAATTGCCGAAATAATATAGGCAATCACAATAAAAAAAATTAGGTCACATCGTGAATTGGTATAAAATAATAATAATAATAATAATAATAATAATAATTAATAATAATAATATTGCCCTTATTAATATGGCGAGGCTCGGTACTCAGGCCCGCCTCTTCCGCCTAACCACATGTCACAAATTATACAGAAGTAATGTAGTAAAAGGTTATGTAGTAATAGCAAAACCGTACTAAAAAGTAATGTTATCTTAAAAATTAAATGTATGTAATCTTACAATTTTTGTAACTAGTCAGTGAAAGCAAACGTTATTGAAAGCCAACTTATAAATTAGACAAAATCAGAGGTTAAATGGATACCAAGTTACATAATTAAGTTTAAATAATTTAAAAAGTCAAGATTGAATTAAAAAACACATTGAATTATATAAGATTATGATATTTTAACTTTAAACAGATTTTTTAACTTTAAATAAGCATATTTAAAGTAAATGTTTATTTAACATTTTCCTCAGTTGTTACGACAGTATTATTTATATATTAAAGTTTACTTTTCAACGTAATTTTGACCGTTTGTGCATTTCGTCCAAGATGTTCCTTACATTCCATATTCGGGAATAATATGGGAACGTTTAAAATATATTTAATTTATAGAATAATACTTCTTGTTAAAAAACTAAATTATAACTTTTAATAATGGTTACGATGTAGATAAAACATTTTGTAATAATTTCTTCAAGACGGTCAGTGGGTGGACCCCAGCGAAATTACCAATTTCCATATATTCGTATATTTTATAGCTTTATTTAGTTTTTGTGTTACTGAGCAAAATTCCTACTATATTTAAAAAGTTACTAACTAATGAACCTATTTTCCGATACTTGTGCAATCCAATCTTTGGTTAATCAGCTTCTTTTTTATTAACAGCCAAAAGCGTCTTGGCATGCCGTGAAACTCTCGCTGCCTTTAATGGTCAGCAAGTAGCAGCCTTCTCGTTTCACAGACGCCGTTTAAATTCAGGAATAGTAGTGATCATTAGCACCACTTGGAATTATTCTTTTCGTAACATTCCTTGAGGATTATTCTTGCAGGCTTACCCCCTGCGGCTATTCCGGGACAGTCCTAACTTTAAGGCAGATGACAAATGATAACTTTCGAATTATGCTGTGCTAACCCAAACCTGCATAAAGATTCCCTCATTTTTCTAGACATTACTAAAACTTAAATTTGGTCGAATATGGCAAGTATTTAAAAAAAATGTTGTGTGAGGTCCTTCATGTACCCTTAATTAATACAAAGATCCAGTGACTTGGATAACTAACGCACTCTTTCCCACTCTGTTATCGCGGATAATTAATCTTAAGGTCTAAGACTTACACGCTACAGGTAGTGTTACTGGAAGCTGAGACTTTCTCCGGTTGATCTTGCCATTAATTCCCACATCGACTTCGTTGTGAAATTGAAAAACAAGTAACCAGGGAAACGAGCGTGAGTTAAAAAAGTATGGAAAAAAACCAGTAATTGAAAATTTTTAAAATTGTCATAAATGTTTTTCAAAAAGCCTGCGTTATGAATTAACTGTGTTCATTGATCACCCTCTTGCATGGACAAAATAAATTTATTAAAGCATAATAATAAATAATTCTTACATTGACAAATCACATATTGTCAAAAATCTCTATTACTCAAAGCTTAGATGAATTCTTTATTACACGGATGGTGTTATCCATTGTTTTTTTTGAATGGTCGACGTTTCGAAAACCATGAAGTTTCCTAAGAACTGCCTTCCTGCTTAAATAACAACTTACATTACTTAAAAGATCGCAAATGATATAAACAGTAGCCTTTGGGTTACATAAAGGATTGTTTTTTTCAAAATTCTTTCACCAGCCATGGTGTGATCTTTCCCAGTCCCCTAAAGTTTGGCTGGTTTGTTGATCTTTAAATGGTTCACAAACTTCCGACTTTCTTTTAACTATGTAAACTCTGAGGTAAACATTATATTTCTGGCTATTTTACTTGCTTTCAGTTCGAAACATCATCATAACCTCAGTTATACTATTTCGTGAAAAACTTTGTTTCACTATTGGAGTTTAAAAGTTAAAAAGTCATGTTATGTACGAAAACACTGAAATATTTTTCTACCTTTCAAACTTTGCGATTAGTTTTTTTTGTTCTGAACCCTCTCTGTCAAACGTTCAGAATTTATTTTTTCTACGTACTCTTGAATATTTACTTCTGACGGGCAAGAAAAATTAGAGATTTAAAGTTTAATTCTTAGCAAATATAAAATAAATTTTTAGTTCCGTAAAAATTGGTAAACACAATTCCCACAATATTTTATCCATCACTATTTAGCTGGTACTGAAACACGCATGACCTGAAACTCTTATCTTTCCCTCCACTAAGATTGCTATTACAAATATTTATAGAGTAAAATGAATTTGAAAAGTAGCAAAGGCCTTATATTAAAAAACGATCAATCTAAGAATAACTATAAATAATTTTAATTAATAATGTTTTCCCCTTGGCTTGCTTATTTACATAAGTTCCCAAGTTGAAAAGGGTCTGTTCACACAAATATTACAATTTGTGTTTTTGATTATAATATTATCAATTGGACATGTGGCACCATTCGTTTCATTACTTACAAGACTTTACAATAAATTGGTATCAATCATACTAATAATTTCCGTTGTGCATACTCATGCATTTTACTATAACAGTCGGTTTCTGCTCATCTTGTAAATCATTAATATTTAATTTTTTTCGGATACGTTATAGCTTGTTATTGCTTTCCTATCGGAGTTCCATATACGCTGCATAACTTACCTGGATCGAGAGGGCCTTGTAAGCGAGAAATATGAAAATAGTCTAATGATTCTACATGTTAACTGCGGAGGTATTTATTGGAGGGAAAATATGAAAAAGACAAACCGAGGTCAGTTAACCATCTAGTTAATTTAGCAAAAATAAGTAAAAACTGAATCAATAAACTTAGGTTAAAATAAAATTGTGTATGGTGACCGTACATGCCCCGCACACGGGGTTAGATAATTAGGCACTGGATGCCATCAGCGCTAGCTTATTTCGTCATGGTTTTAGGGCGAATCGACAAATGAAATCGATGGTGCTGCCTGCCTGAATTACTCACATATGGAGCGCTCGGTTTTGTGACTGTGACCGGCGTCTCGCTAGACACGGAACTAACGTAATATTGGCGAGAGGAGATCGAGGAAGGGGTTCTTTGGAAAAAAACTATAAAAGCACAATGGAGGTAAGCGGCGAAGTTAGAGAAATATATTACTAAAAAACACAGCCTATGCAGATTAGAAAGCGCGTGGTTGCTGGGCGGACTTAAATGTAATATTCTGTTTAATATGTAATGGCCCTCGTTACTGAATAGTGTGAAACATAGTGATAAGTTATTTTCTTTATGAATAAAATTCACAGCTTCTTGGGCACTTTTGCCATATATTACTCTGGTCTGGGAACACGTCAAGAATCATCGGACGTGACCGTTCTGGGTAACACTTGACGGAGTCCAGGTGACCGGAGAGGGGAAAGGTGCGATTCCTAATAGCATGCGTTAAATGGGCCCCGACCGCAGGGAAAAGTCGTCACCTCCGCAGGCGAAAAGAAACAAGGGAAGTTTGAAAAATTCTTCAATCAATAATTGAATGAAAGGCGCGATTAGCTTGTCAGTTTCTTAACAAACAATTTAGAGAATTGTTCAGCAGCAAGGTAACTATACATCAGTTTGATTTATTTGTCGTAGGGCTCTAGACAAGTTAGATTCTGATACGTAATTCACGAATGGTTGGTTAATGATCATAGTTATTAGGAACGAAAAACCTGAACACTTCAATAGAATGTTCAGTTTTAGGTTCATTGTGACATTTATGTCGTGGACAGTGACTATTGTGTATATGTACGTTCATTGTGACAGTGCACTGCGCGGTAGAGATAGTTATATTGACCACGATTAATGAGAGGTTTTGTCTTTCAATTAGGTTTGGTAAAGTAATTACCAATTTGTTTTTAATATGCGGGAATACTAACTAAAGAAAGTTATTTATTCAAAGCTTTTGTGCAACAATTTTTACGCTTCTTTCTGAAACCAAATTGTACACATAATGCTTTTTTATCGGGGATTTCTCATTCTTATAATTAAGTGTTGATAGTGTCTGTGACAAGGATGTTTCCTTTTGTGCTTATACGTCAAACCTGCCTCTACATTTAGGAGTGTGTAATTATAACATTGTTTCCTTTTGGATATATTTATACTGATTTGTTATCACGAATGTTTTTTCATTTTTCGTTAATCGTGATCTACTAAAAGCCCCGTTCGCACTAGTAAAAATGTGGTTTGCAACCCTCAGTAACCATGGAACTTTTTTTAAACATCAAACTATTTAAGATCAGTTGACAGGTTCAGTATGTACCATAGGGTTTTAACTGACTCTAATGACTTCTGGGCGAAAGAACGACCTCACGCAAATGCTCCAGCTCGATCATTTAGAAACCATTTATAACGCTCATGGTTCCATTAAATAACTATTTACATGGTTATGGACCGGGGATTGGTGTAATTTCATAACAAAATACCAGGGATTTTCTCCGGCCTGCTGAAGACTTTTTGTGGTCAGACTCCATCCTTCAGTTACGTAAACAATCGAGGTTATGGATCCCCCACCGACGGGAGTTGCGCCGAGATCAATAAAATCTTTTGCAGTTTTTTCGCCTCGTGCGTGCTCAAGGTTGCTGAGAATAGAAAGCTTCGAGTTATGTTCGGTCTGAAGCTTCTTGAAGACAATAGAGAACGAAACGTCTGCCACTCTATTCGCTGGACTTTGAGATTTACGCGCGACATTAGCGATTGTTATCTGCAATATAGCACTCCGCAAACAAGCACTTCTAGCCATAGCTGCCTCGGCAAAACTACTGCTTGAGGTATCAGGTCTTGGTGCGTTCATCTATCTGCCGTAACAGGTTATAGTGTCATAATGTGTCTCTTACTTGAATTAAAATGCAATGGCATTATTAAAACCGATTCTCTAAGGGAAGCTACAGTTTTCGAAAAAAATATTTTTCTTAAAATCGATTTATTTATTCGGTCTATTTTTTCAGAATGTAAGTACGATGTTGTTGTGCCTTGCCAATAAATTCAACATTGAGATTCGCAGAAGGATTTTGAAACAAAACAATTAAGAAAGTTAATCTGGCCCCACCGTGCGTTCATTACTAACAAAACACTTTATAAAAGACCTAAACATTTCAAACTTATTCATGTGTCATTGCCACGATTCACGTTATGTCACTTCAAAAAGAAGCAAAGAGTAATTCAAGAATTTAAAACAAGCATACAAACCACCCATAAATTAAATCTTTTTTGACAAAAGAGTGCATAGTGCATAGATTGAAAACACATTAAAACTACCAAACTGCTACTTTAATCGCTATTTAGAGCGATTGCTTCTGTGTCAGCGATTGTTATCTGCAACGTCACTCAGTAAACAGACCGCTTCTCAACATCGGCGGCTCAGCCCAACAGCTCGAGTGAGAATCTTGCCTCGTAGTTCATCATGCAAAAGGTGAGTATTTATCATATTACGTCATGAGCGGTTTTTAAAACGCCGTACATTTGTAAAACTATGCGCTAAGGCAAACCAATTCGGTTATATTTGTTCGGAAAAACGATGGTAAATATTTATATTTACTTTTTTTTCGGAAACATAGTATGTCGCAAATCTATAGGCCAAAAAAGTTTTGAATATGCATTAATATACATGTATCTGGATTTAAATAAAACTCGGTTAAATGTATTGTTTAAACACATGTACTATGTAGAAAGTTTTTCAAAGGCTAGGTATTTCAGGTTCCAAAGCCACCGATAGTTTCAAAGTTTTGCAGCTTATGTAACTTTTGGTCCTTTGTAAAAGTGTTACTTTGATAAGAAATGTTACTCATATCAGTAGAAAAAAATAGAAAAAGTATTAAGTATTTTTAATACTTTGTGGTAATATATTCTTATTGTTTGTTAGAATTACTATTGTGAAAGAATACTGGTATATGTTATTGTATCGATGAGAACTACGCCAATTCTTTACCACTGACTTGCCCCTATACATTTACAATCTGTCATATTGTCAAAAGTGACTTACTTAAAACGCGTGCGAAACAATTTTTCATACAGTAATGATATTTATAATTACCAACAGAACGTCGCTTACAATTAATGTTCATCAAATGCTAGTATCAAACAGCTCACTATCAGAAATCCACATTACAATTGCGCGTTTACCGTTCCTTTAAACGCTACTGCCAGAGACATTAAACAATTGAAGTCGCGTTCACAGTTTATGTTAAAAGTAAAATCTTTTCTGCATGCATATACTGTTTCTATACAAGAGGATTATTACTGTTTATCGAAAAAAATAATGTTATATTTTTAAACAAAACGTGATATATAATGAATTGTTCACATTTATATATAAATAGTAACATTGTAATTTTTTTATATTTTTTTAAAAGATTTAATATGGTGTGTAACAAATAATGACATTCAGCTTCCGGGTTCAAGTGACCCCTATTCTCGATCAGGTTTTTGTTCCACTTTCTCTATCAATGAACAAATTGCTGAAGATGGCCCCTTGTTTTGCTTTCTGACGTAAATGTAGTTTCCGACTATTGTGCACGTTTTTGTAAAAACTCTCCTTTGCTGTGTAATGGTAAAAGTAGAGGTAAGGGCGAGTAGCTATTTTGTTAGCAATGGCAGAGCTATCATACTTTCAATTCGTTTGTACCGCGCAAATAGTTTTCTATAACTCAGAAAAGAAAAAAGACTATTTTCAAATATTGGTAAATCATGCGCTTTTTAAAAAATTTATTTTTGATTTATTTATGTTTAACGTTTACTTCATCATTCAACATATTTATAGTTAACAATGACGTGAATCAAGAAAAACGTGCGCAGATAATATTCCCCCCCCTCCGTCATATACAGTTTTTACTGTTTTAGCACTGAATAAATCTGAAACCTAATTACACCCGATAGCAGGATTCCCCTGCTGTCGGTTTCTTTTGAATGGCATATTCTAATGTTATTTGTTCTGAGTAGTTTGACGTCCCTTTTCTCTTACCCTGCCTCCGCAAGCTATTAAATTTTTATCTAGATTTGAGATTAAATCGTTTGTTATTTTGGATTTCAGGTTGTACGTTGCCAACAACTAAGACTTTGTTATCCAGGACCATGGGCTTACTTTAGAATCGGATGTGATAGGCTATAAACCCATTCAGATACCACAGGTGTTACGAACACAAGTTAAAGTACCCAAAGATCCATTCGCATTCGTACAAATCTTGAATCCTGAAAAAAACAGGTAACATGTGGCAAAAAATTTTGCTTTTTCATCAATTTTTTTCAAAAAAACTTCAATACTTACAAGTTTTAAGTACAATACATATTAAATTCCAACTAACGGAAACTATAATAATAATCATCATAATATTATAAAAAATAATAATAATTATTGTGATACATGGAATGGCGACTGTCATTTTTAAGAAATATTTTAATGCTTTCTTTTTATATCTCCTTATAAGTTTTATTTTGTTTTTACTTTTCACCTGCAAAAGAGACTTAAATTTGTTTATCAATTTTTATTTCCATTATAATATGTATCTTTAATTAATATATTATCAGTAAATCTTTAAGGTTATAATTCTTGAAATTGTAAATGTAAAAATTCTAAAAAAAATATTTCCGGTAAACGTGTTTCAAAAGCCCATAAATTAGTTTGTTACTCCAAATAAATGTTCAGCATTTTTTTATCTTTAAAGGGGGTCTTTTTGTTTCCCAATGTTATACTTTCAATTAATTCCTATAAACATTCTATCTGATCCTCCGACATATTAATTCTTCCAAAAAAAAAATTAATCGATAAGGGATTTTTTTAAATTTTGAAAATTATTGAATGGATGAAACGTAATTGATGCTGATTTGAGTTCTTCGCCAAGTTTTATTCAGATAATTAGAACGCGATGCCGAAACAGGTGGAGCGCAGGTTCAAAAGGCCACACGAAGCCAGACTGAAGCGGAGCCTGTAAACATCCTTAAACTGCACGGGAAGGCCCTGCAGCGCCAGAAAAAGCAGACTGTGAGCAGACTACAGGAGGCACGTGAATGAAAAGGCCAAGAGGACCATGTGCGAGGCAAGCAGAGGCCAGAGCGCAGGTACCCAGGCGGCCATGCGGAGACAGAGACAGAGGCGCAACGCAGGCTTCCTGGAAGCCACTCGGAATCCAGACTGATCGGAGGCTTGCAAGGACACCTTCAGAACTGCACGGGATGGCAGCCCTGCGGCGACAAGAACAGCCAGCGCGTGTCGGGGGTACAGGAGGTACGTGGAGTGCACGAGGCAAGAGACCATGTGGAGACGAGCAGGGGCAGAGCGCAGTTATCAGGCGGCCTATGCGAGACAGAGACAGGAGTGCGCAACACAGGCTCCTGGAGGCCACACGAATCCAGGACTGATCGGAGCTGCAAGACACCTTTCAACTGACGTGGATGGCAGCCCCTGCCAGCGACAGAACAGCAGCCGCGAAACTGTGGGGCTACAGGAGGTACGTGCGAGTGACGAGGCAAAGACCATGTGGAGACGAGCAGTCGCGCGGCAGAGCGCATTATCAGGCGGCTATGCGGAGGACAGAACAGGAGGCGCAACACAGGCTCCTGGATGCCACACGAATCCAGACTGATCGAGGCTGCAAGACACCCTTCAACTGCACGGGATGCAGCCCTGCAGCACAAGAACAAAGCAGCGCGTGTGGGGCTACAGGAGGTTACGTGGAGTGACGAGGCAAGAGATTACGCAGCGGCACGAACAGACGGACTGCAGGCACTAGGAGGCGTTTCGTCTAGAGAAGCAGCAGGGCTTGAGAGTGCGTTACGTGAAGCTCTTGCAGCAGACGAGGCCAAGGTGCCGTGAAAGACGCCCGCTACCCGTGCCCTTGCAGGCGATTTGGATGCAGATAGTGACAGTCTGGCGTAGGGGAGTGCACTGGGTCTAGCGATTAGGGAACATTGTTGCGTCTGGAGGGCCGTATGAAAGATTGGAGTATCTCTGGAAAGTGCGATGCATAGTTTTTATCCACAGTCGGATTGCGCCTCTCGTGCCCAGGCGGGGCGATATCCCATCTCCAGGTTGCTGGCCTTCTTACTCAAGAAATATCTCGCAGAAACGTCCGCGACAGACACAAGGAGAAGCAAATGCCGACTAGTGCGGCAACGCAGAAAGCATATGTGAATCCAGAGAAAGCGCGTGCTTCTCCTAAAGAGCCAGACCGAAAAGAGAGCCAGATGAATTGACACTCGTAATGATGTTTAAAAATAAGGTACTTCATGGTGCGTGCCAACGAAATATGACGATATGCAGTCGTTCTTAGTTTTATTACATGCAGCGGTGATGTTGATTGTAGTACCACCCAGTGAACACAGGAAGAAGCAAATGCCGACCACGCTGCGCAACGGCAGAAAGCCATTAGGGATCCAGAGAAAGCGCGCTGCTTCTCCTAAAGAGCCTGACCGAAAAGAGACAATGAATTGACACTTCGTAATGATGTTAAAAATAACGTACTTCAGGTGGCTGCACGAAATAGACGATATATACAGTCGTTCTTATCTTTCTACATGCAGGCGGTGATGTTGACTGTAAGAACCACAGTTGAGTCACCCATACAGAGAGTACTTGGGTGAGCGCGTCCATTGTTGTTCTATTTTTCGGAAAACGAGGTGCTGATATCAGCGTTTTTTAACAGATGGTTTGGAAAGTGAAGTGTGATGCACCTTAGGCCGCGTGCTGCAACCGCAATGGCAAATGTGTGGAATCTGCTGGTCGCCGCGTGGGCAACGTCAACGCTCGTAATATTGATGGGGAGAACTCTGCACTGTGCCGTAGATTGCAAGCATCACGTCGTGACGTGCAGCGCGCTGCTATCGGCCAGCGCCAGGACGAATGCGAGGCTGGTGTGGCACGTTGGAGAACAAGACGCCGTTTGGCATTTCTTATGATGTCGAAATAACAGATTCGTTGTTCTTCACATGATTATGAAGGGTTGCTCATTGTTTTATTCCACTTATAAAGTGCAAATCTACTCTATATCTATATCTATATATCTATATATCTATATATCTATATATCTATATATCTATATATCTATATATCTATATATCTAGTATATCTTATATATCTTACTATATCTATATATCTATATATCGTATATATCTATATATTCTATATATCAAATCATATATCTATATATCATTATATCTATTATATCTATATATCTATTAATCTATATTATCTATTTATCTATTATATCTATATTATCTTTATCTTTATTATATCTATATAATCTATTTATCTATATATCTATATATCTTTTATCGATATTTATATATATTATATATATATATATATATATATTATATATTAATATATATTTATTCTATATATCTATATATCTATTTATTCTATATATTATAAATATCTATTTATCTATATATCTTATATATCTATTTATCTTATATATCTATATATCTATAATATCTATATATCTATATAATACTATATAATCTATTTATCTATATATCTATAGATCTATTTATTCTATATATCTATATATTCTAATATTATATATCTATATATCTATTTATCTATATATCTATATTCTATATATCTATTTATCTATATATCTATATATCTATTTATCTATATATCGTATATATCTATTTAATCTATATATCCTAATATATCTATTTATCTTATTTATCGTATATAGGGTCTTACATATCTATTTTATCTATATATCCTATATATCTATAATATCTATTTATCTATATATCTATATATCTATTTATCTATATATCTACATATCTATTATCTATATATCTAGTTATATCTATTTATCTATTATATCTACATATCTATTTATCTAATATATTCTAAATATCTATTTTATCTATAGATCTATATATCTATTTATTCTATATTATCTATATATCTATTATCTATATATCTATAGTATCTCTATTATACTATTTATCTATATATCTATATATCTATATATCTATATATCAGTATATATCTCTATAAAAATATAATAGATAGTGGGATAACGAATTCTTGTATAATAAATACGGTACTACTACAGGGTGATTCCTTCCAAATTAAGCATCAATTATTGTGTTGACAAAAGTAAAAATATGACGTCTTTGATATATATTACGTATTGGTTTTTACTTGAATTATTTAAATGCTATCTCCTCTGAATATGAGCGGATTGTAGACAGGCAAAGCTGGGCGGGGAGGAGTGGGTCTGGTTGCAGCGCGCAGAGAGAACTGAAATGGGGCGAGGGGAGAGGGTGAGAGAATGAAGTAGAAGAAGCGGGAAGGGCGAATAAGATATAAGAACAGGAAGAACAGATGAAGTTGGACGTCGGTGTCGGTGGGAAAGGCCTTAACGGGCCGATTAAGATGTGCGGGAGAGACGAGTAAAGAATCAAGAGTGGGTGGGAATTCTTAATAGATTATTGTTAGGAGAACAAACTCGGATGTTGTCTGGTAATGAGCATATTCATAAAATAGTTGATATAATTTTAAAGTTCTATTCATGAATATACCTTGTTGTGTTTTATGCATGTAACGTGAATATCTATAATCCTGCTGGAGATTAATACTAAATCCTTATGTAAATTGATCGTCGCAGACTTATTGATGAGGAAAATTTCATTCTAATGTTAGTTGTGAGAGGTTACTGCACTCCTTCGTTACAATAATTTAAATGTTCAAGACTTGAATTACGAAAATAAAATCTATTGATATAATTTATCATTACTTATCTATCAAATCTATTGACTGTAATTGATACTATCATCAATAAGCATTGCATCTGTTTCCAATGTGTGTAATTATTTTTGAGAAAATTACAGATTGTATTCAATAAATTAATAAATACAAAAATATTACCCCCAAAGTATAGGTGAGTAACTTATTTATTTTTGTTCTACTGTATCAACACTTTCTTAAAATTTGTGTCCCCAAAAATGAATGGAAGTATGTAGTTTTTATCCACAATGTTAACGTGAAGGAATATGCACGTAGTATCATTATCATCTGGAGGCTTAAACTCACTATACTCCGATAAAAAATCTGATATAACGGACCAATTCATATCGTCCGCATTCACAACCATCTTGTCAACGTTCTAAACACTGGAGAAGAATATGATGCATGAGGAGAGGGGGTGATGTTAGGGGAAAAGGGCGCAATTCAAAAGGTTCACAAACGCCACCTTTTGAGGATAGCGCAGTACAAAATTAAGTGATGGCGGAAAGTAACCTGAAGCAGGTATTGAAATATTTTACGGATAAACGCAATAATTCGAGGTACGACCTTCTTCCAGCCAACCCCTCAATTACAATATTGAACACTAATTCCACCTCAACAGTACAAAAAATTCCTAGTTCATATACTAGGTGATTTCTCCACCCTTTTATCGACCGGACTATTCAGCTCACTCGCCTTTAACTCGGCAAATTCCCATTGATTCAATATGGGAAATTTTGGTTTGTCGTCCTGAATAGTATTAATTTATCCATTGCCTTAACCTTTAAGCAGGTTATTATCAAAATCAATACTAGGTTTTTATGTTTTATTATTTATTCAAAATATGACACTAAGCGTTGCAGGTTTAGCAAAAAACGCACAAAAATGATTTACAAGAATCTGCATCCTGTTTATCGAATGGACTTTAATTAATGAAAATAAAAACATACAAAACACGTTAAAAACGAAAAAAAACATTAATTTGAATAAAAAACAACATATTTTTAGTGGTAGTGGTACAAAAGTTTCACGTTAGTTTCTTGTACAGAGCGTAAATAGATCAATACATACATTAGACTATACATATGTTGTGAAGGCTTACATTCTAATTTACCTAAAAGTAAACTACATAGTAATGTGGTTGTGGAAATCTTTTTCAGACACCTCTAAAAACAATCTATTTCGGAAAATGTGACTAGGAATGCATGGCATGGATATCTATTGTTAATTGTGGTTCTGAGAGAAGGCGTTCTCCGGAGCCGTTCGCTATATATATTCCAGGTTTAGTTGGTACTGAGTTGAACGCCAAATATCTAAGGTACTTCTACTTTAAAACCAGTACAAAAAAGATTAGCCTTACGGGAATCTCAGGGATCTGGATTCTCTGTATTAACCGGACACTCATGCTCATTCAAATCAAACAAATACATCTTTTTAACCAAATATACTATAATCTCCTTATTATCGTTCCTATTAATTGCAATTTCCTATAATACACATAAAAATTGAAAGCTTTTTTTCCTGAAAGAAAACGACACAATACTTCAAGGAAACATTTACTGTATATTATCACTAAGATTTCTGCGAATCTTTTCAATCATAGCATTATGTATCACATTCCTTGAATTTAAGATTTAAGGTTACCAGATAAAGAATGATTGGTTCAATAGTTTTTCAATTATTTCTTGAATAATTGAAAGTTCTTCCTAGAAAGCCTATTATATTATCTGATCTGACTAGATTTCCAAATAATGATTGTATTCTTATGGGATCGTTCCTACTTGTATCCACAGGTAGGTAAACGAGGATCTTCTACCCAAAAGCTTTACTGTCTTTCTTGTATCGTCCCGTGACCTTCAAACAGCCTCGCCTACTGCCGTCATTGCCTCGGTCTATTGATATACGCGTTCTGGATCATCTTGCTTTATGCGGGCCCGCGTGATTGAGAATTTCATTTTCAGTAAATTAATATGCAGGGAGGAAATGAAATTGACCCAAAGTAACGTGTAATGGATTGTTCATTCCACCAACCATATGAAGAAATGCTTTTTTGTCATAACCATCATCTAGATTGTAAACATTGCATTAAGAAAAAGACATATAATGGAAAAATAAAACTGAAAGGAAGAATACAATACGTGTCAATTACACTTATAATTACTACACGTGCTCTCCAATTTCTTTCATAACGTTTGTTTTCTATAATGGACTCTCTTCTACGCATTTACTTTTCTCTTATAATTTAAACTTAAAGTAAATTTATTTACGTCTTCTTCTTTTACGTTTCGTCTTTGAAGAGTTTTGTCTTTGAAGAGTTTTGAAGTGCGATCGGAGTTTTTACCCTTCCTTAATATTTCACAACTAATGTTTCTATTCTACAAGCAGGAAACTGAATAATTGAGAAAATTTAAAAAAAATGTACTTTGGGCCCAAACCAAATATTATTTAACTTGTACGAGAGCCTGTAATTATGAAAGAGCACTTGTTTAAACCAATAGACACCTTTAACACGTTTTCCCATTAACATGGAAGGATATCGCAGAAATTGGAGATTAACATACGAAAGTTTGCGCAAGGGTACGCTAGTTCACTACATAATGGAGAAATATTTGAAACAGGGACTCTCTCAGTGTTTTGTCGAAAAATCGCCATTTGGACCACAGCTTTCCATCTTACATATATTGAATTTACTACCACACATATAGGAACTACGCATTCGAGAAAGTAAAAATAAGATAGAAACGAATGTTTAACATACCAATTCGTAAATGTATTTTTGGGGGTATCTTGACAAATGGAAGAAATATTTCGTTGACGAACGAATGTGTAAAAGACAAAAAATATAAGACTGAAGGATTTGAAACCTCATGGTTTCCACTGATAAATAAAAATGCATATGCCATTCAGAGCTTATAAAAACACAAATATTCATAATTTTTTCTTAATTCACTAAAGGGGATGCTAAGATTGGTTTCCTCATTTTTTTATTTATTTAAGGCTGCATTAATATCTAGGTCATTAGCGACCACTAATGAATTTATGGGTATGGTGACTATGATGATGGCCTGATATTGTGATGATAGAACGAAAGACGAAAACATATACAACCATGCCCGTGGTCCTTCGGTCCGAGATCACTACGACACTGATGCCTCAACAATCTCGGCAATCCGGACTGATTATTGTTATTTACGGTACAACTTGTCATCTACTCTAAAGTTTTTGCGATTTTTATGTGCGGCACATCACATCGCAAATTTGGCGTTAATAAAATATGTGTACCATATCTCTACGGCAATGATAATTAAAATACTGGTTTCTCCGAATTTTGGAAAATAATATATTTGAGAATATGTTAATATGTGTTCCATAATTTCGAGCGCTACTACTCTGCTGTCAAAAGAGGTCCCACTCTTCGAACTTAATTGAAGACATTGATGCCATATATTGATATTAGCAGTTCAGAATCACTTTGCTTGCACCAAAAATTGCAAAATATTAAACAGTCACAAAAAGTACTGAAGAAAAACACTTAACAGGAAACAATATAAAACTGAAATAATGACTGACAGTTGTCATACAAAAGTATTTCTGTATTAGAAATATATCAGTATTAAAAAAATTACTTTGTTCTTAGGTAATAAGTTGGTAAGACTAGTTGGTAAGTATTGGAACTTACCAAATTATAAGGGCAAGACAAATATTAGCATATTAATCAGCAATAATACCTATATAAAAAATTAATAACAAAACATTTTTATAAAAATGTATTCCATTAAAATTCTATAAAAAAGAGTGTTATTGTAGAATGACAATTTCAAAACAGAAAAAAGCTCACTTGTATTGCAATTATATTTCACATTCAAAGCTTTGGTCTCAAATTAGATGTCGAGTCATAACGATGTTCAAAGTAACAAATGTCCTTCAAGTTTACGTCATGTTCAAAGTTTCTTCTTAAATTATTAAATAAACAGCGGGAAGTACTTTTATCTATTGATGAGGTTATAAACACTTTTATTGTTCAAGTATTAAAAATACTTGTAATCATTGAAATCTTTGTAAAAAATTCTTCCAGCAATGATCAGATTTCCATTTCCATCTCAATTTAGGCGTAGGTTCAATGTATCTTTATCAATGTTTCAGTACACAAAAGAAAAGTAAATTTTGCTCCAGGAATGAAGTGGAGGATTTTTTAAATTTACTATTTTAAAATAAAAATCAATTGAACATTAAAAAATTTTGTAAACAATTCAAAAATACTCGTTTGATGGCTATCAATCTAGAGCCATCCGACATGCCACCATAAATCTTCTCCCAAGTCGTCAACATTTTCTCCTTTTTTCTCCTGTTCTTTCTGCACATTGTCCTCCTCCTTCTCCTCTTCATACTCGTCATCTCCGTCATAGCCTTTGTAGTGTTCATCTTTTGTCATAACATACACACAATAATGAACTCCATCAAACTCCTCGCCATCATATTCATCATCATTATCATCAGCATAACCTGTATTAAAATAGACATTATGATTGATAAGACATTAATATGGAGCATTAAGAATCATAATATTTACTTTCTAAGACATTGATTGCGAAATAAAATTCTTATTTTAATTGTGAGTATAAATGAAATATATTATATGCATTTTGGCGAAGCATATAATTATTTCTCTGGAAATGCCAACGAAAATTAACTCCAATACCTGTATTGTGAGTATAAAATGAATTTAAGAGTAACACGCGATTATTGGTATTAGATATAATTTATCACATTTATTGAACTAAAACAGCTTAATTAAATATTAATAACTAGTGTGCTTGTTGATTTACAGCTTTCAATATTCACTATTCAATAATATCGATTTCATTTTTTTCAATTGCTGCCCATCAGGAAGTGGACCATTCCTTTCTTTACTGCAAACATTTTTACTCCAAAGTTTTGAGTAATATACCAACATGTTTCCTTAGATTATTTTTGTTTTTATACGTCAATAAAAAGGTAAATTTATCAGTAATAAGAGGAGCACTTTTAAGACAATCATTTATTCAAGGCAAACGTTTACAACGTTTCGTAAGTATGTTCATTACATCATCACTTATAATAAAACCCATATATAAAACAACATTGTAAGATATTCACATGCACTATAAGATAGACAAGTGGTTAGAAAAATTATGTATGTCTCATAAATTTTGTACTTCGTACTCACCGAAAATTTAAACAGAGACGATCCAAAAAAACTTCGTTAGTTGGGATAAAGGGGAAGTTAAATAGTACTTGATGTACTAAAAAGTTAAACTGGTTTATATAATTGTAAATAAGTACTTGTCACTTAAAAACTATCTACATTTATCAAATCTTTAAGAAAATTATTGAGAGATACAAAATAATAGTTTAATTAAACAAAAAACATACAACTCTATTTACTCAACGTCCGGAAAAATTTCGAAAGTGAATAGTTTACTTAAGTTCCATAAAGGAAACTCCTAGTCCGTCCGGAGTGTCGTCATTTACCACACCTCAATATCAACGTAGTGAATTTTCAAGTGTCTTGTTGAACTCAGTGTTAATAGTTAGTACATTGTACGTTATAAAAAAATTTCAGACTCAATAAATTCGTTGAAGAATCTAGTTGTACCTCCTGATCATGAAATATTTTCAATATCTATTGCTGGTATGTATTCCTCATCCATAGATACTAGAAGCTTTAGAAGAGTCCTTTTTGAAACTGTCAGATTTTCTTTACCTTTGGAAGAAATTATGATTGTAATTAAATGATTATTAGGTAATATTGAATTGAGTTTTAATGATGTTATTTATAAACATTTATCTGGAACACCTATAGTAGGGTTTTTGATTTTTCAATTTCAGAACTCACCATAAAAAAATAGAGGAAACTATACTCTCACTTTCGTCTATAAAAAGCGCGAGTATGATATTCTCTTCATATTGCCTAGATTACAATCCATATAATCTAGAAATTCAATTTTCTGCAAAAATGTCTTGCGGTAATACATTCACTTTTCTCGACAATATTCTAAATTTACAATAAAATAGGATAGTTGCTACCTGGTATAGAAAACGTTCTTCTTCGGGTTTTAACACTCAATTTCTTATCGACTCATTCAATTCAACAAAAGAAATCGATTGTTGATGGATTAGAAGAATGAGCAATAAAACTAGCAGATCAAGTTTTTCACTTTTGCCATTTGGATATCGTTACAAAGATATTAAAAGGGAATAATAAACCAGATCACTCGTTACTTCAACAAGACACTTAAAAATAAGAGTTTTTTAGTCTCAAAATTCAGCTGAAACAATCTTTTTGGTAATAGAGCAGTGACACCAAAACCTTTATCAGATAGTTTAATATTATTTGTATACAATTTTGAGAGTAAATTTAACAAAGAATGTCTTACATGGTATATTAGTCTTAGATTTTATAATACTCTAATTAATAAACAGAGTCTTATAAGAAATGTAAAATATTAAATTCCCTTTATGGAAAGAGAGATTGTAGTTTATAGTTTGCCCTGTTTGAACGGTAACTTAAGATACATAGGCAAACTAAATGCTGTGCCAGAGATGGAATGAAATGTAATGCCAAGATCATAAATGAATAACAACTTAACTGTATATTCGGACATATGCTTAGATAATTCCATGATTTTGATAATCTTATTCTCGTTATCTTAGACATAGAAATAAAGTTTCCATGCTTCATATCAGAAACACTCAATATTTAACTTCATCATACACTCGTTAGGTATACACTGAAAAGTAATTACGTCGCAAAGATTTTTCAGTGAGTGTCTTGTCTTCGTCATTTCTCCAGCTAATGCGTAATATGACTAAATTTCCACAGTAATCTCCAGCTTATTCTGAGTGTAATTTTATTTTTCATGACTTATGTTGACATTGAGTTTCATTTTTATGACTTGTGGTGTATTACACCATGTGAATTTTTAAAATCACTATATTCTGTCTTTATATTTTCAAAGTAAGTGTTAGGGAAGCTATGTAGAGGAAATATACATTATGCATAGGGAAAGGTACGTAAATCGGTGAAAAATCGATTTCGAGATTTCAACGGGAAAACACGTTTTGGGGTCCCCTGATACCGCAAAATTGATTTTTTCAAAACGTCTGTTCGTCTGTCATCTGTCTGTCTGACTGTCCTTCTGTGTGTCCGTCTGTCTGTCGGTCCGTCTGTCGGTTCATTTGTCGGTCTATCTGTCGGGCCGTCTGTCACCCTGTGTGTCTGTTCATTTGTATTTTCGATAATTTCCAAATTGAGATTTTTTCAGGACTTTCTACATCTATATAACATATTGGTACTTTTCTTTAAAATAAAGTTGTACATACTATGTTCTTTCATTAAGATCATATACATTTTTTGAATATTTTAGTAGCTATTTCACTATATTGCGTGCAATTTAAAAGCATTACAGAAACAAGATATTTTCACAAACGGCTTCAATTTTTTTCTTTAAAATTTTGGTAGGAGTTGTAATAAATGCACTCTATGAAGTAAAGTCCATATTCCTCTATTCTTTGGTGTTTTTTTACATTTGACAAATATTTTTTTGTCTCTCACGTCGTTAATATTTACATTGGCAGCAATTTGTTCATTTTATTATACTTATGAGTACACGTGCTTGAAGTAACTTCCTATAGAGATTCTTGAAAACTCGACCGGGTTTTGTCATTACTAGCTCAAAACTTTTCGAAAGTATAGTGTTAATTTGCTTTAAGTTGTTAAGTTGCTTTAATTTGAAAGTTAACTCTTTAATTTGACGTAAAATTCATTTCGAAGTATTATTTTGTTTTTTCTAAAATTACACAAATGTAATTTTTTAAAGATATCTCACGCCGTTAATTTGCACAATACCAACAATTTGTAAACAGTTATTGAATTTGTAATTTAAAGAACTTTAAATGCCATCAAATGAATTTTTCGAAGGTCATAAATTTTCTCTGAAAAAGAGCTTCATATTTCGAAAATACAGTAGCGCTTAAACTTCAGTGTTTTAAAAACGGTTCCAAAGTGTACAAAGGAAATTGCCATTAAGGACGAGGTTTTCCTATTAATTAATAATATTAAAATATTTCCGACCCACAACTAGGAAACGGAAATAATAAGGAAATTGCAAAAAAAATGTACTTTGGGTGGCGATAGGCTGCAGCTGACAAGAGGATGGGGCAAGTCTGAATAGCTGAACTAGACCAAAGGAAATGAAAACTAATACGGGAAACACTGCTATTCTGTAGCACCCCTAGTTTTTTTTAATGTTTTAACTTTTTTATTATTAATAGGTAAGTTGTTTTAGTTTTGGGGTACGACTTTCGGCACTTTAAATGTCTGATCCAGATATTTATATAATTTAACATTAGATCAAACTTGTCGTGTGAATATCTTATAGTGATGTTTTACTATACCTGATAACGTACCGAACACAGATACGAAACGCTGTACGTGTTTGTCTTACATGACTGCCGTAAAATAGAGAGGATACGCTTCATATTAATAATGTCAATAATATTGACAATCAGAGAGTGCATATTTCCATCAATTGAGTGCATTCCAAAAATATCAGTTATATTAATAGAGATATGAATTCCATTATCAAATGCATCAATGAAAGTCGTGCTTTACAGTCCATATGCAAAGCACGTAATCACCTCCTCGGATGCACGAGCGCAGAGTCCTCACCACCCTGCGGCAGAACTCCATTTTGCCGACTTTTGGGCAAGTGACGCACCTCTGCACTTCAGATTCCCGTCAGCAGATATCCACCCGTATCCCGAGATACACCCACGCGTCAACAATACTGCTGAAAGAATGGCTACAGAAACACTTTATGATTGTCATAGCGATCGATTTGTGATACTTGGTAAAAAGAAATGTAAATGATTCCTTTGGATTTCCATTGGTTTCATTAAATTTCAGAGGACACCGTATCTTCGTGAGACCTATCCAATTTTTAAGAAAAAATTGAAAATTTCAGTCGTACTTACTTTCGATTGAAAATTTGTGGTAGTAGAGAATAGCACAGATGTTCTCGCACCACTTTAGCCTGCTGTGGGGAGAACTTTATTTCGATTTTAAATATTCAAATTTTTACTTTCTCGCACTTTTTTCTTGAGAGGGTTTTTAGGAAGTTATATAATAGTGTGCCAGAAAAGTGTGAACATTGCGAATTTTTTGCAGAAAAACTCTTTATTGACGCACTCTTGAAACAGAAACTTGAATAAATTACGTTGCTATATATAGCAAATTACTTTACAATAACAATTCCTCTAATATGTAGGGTAGCCAGAATGTTTTGTGGGTCGTTGTTGGATGTGCAGCAAAAAGTGAAAAAGGTTAAACTGAACCATATATCATATTCAAAATAGTAATGAATTTAAAAATGGTTCCCAACGAACATGAAGGAAACGCCAAAGAGAAAATGAAACGGCTGAAAAATGTCTTTCTGCGCACGAATACAATAATAACGTAAGACAGGGCGAGAAAGTAAATAATTTTGAAACATACGAATACCATATAATTGTGTTATTTGCTTATTATGTTTTGGGCGTGAAATTGTTCCTGGTTAATAATTTATTGAATGCAGCTCAAATTGTGTCAAACATAACTGTATGTATTACCTACATGTATGTAACAAAATTAAATGTTACAGGAAGGTAATACAATAATTGAAAGAAGCAAAAATTATTTCACATAAGCCGTGATTACATTTGAAATGAGCTTTCGGTTTTTTATACCATTATCGAAGATTAAATCTTCTTAAAGTTTACAAGTGTGTTAGTTAGTTCCAAGTTAAAATGTATTATCTTCCTTCAACCTATTTCCTTTCATAAGAATATTATCTACAATCATCAAGATTACAATCTACAATTACAAGAATAGAATGAATTATGAGAATTTTGAAACCTCTGTGTTGCTATTTCCCTACTGGCAACGCCTGAAACGAAGTGAACGCCTGAAACGATTCGAATTTACTATTCCCGTTTCGTCCACTGCTGCCTCTCCTTCCGCCCCAGTTTCTCCATTCGTCTGTGTCTATTTCGCCTCGCCCTCTCTCCCCGGCCCCTCTGACCCAACTTGGCGTCGCCCGGCCCCTAGGCACCGCAAATATGAATTGGGAATGGCATTCAAATAAATGTATTAATATAACATTTGGGGTAACAATTTTGATTATTAGAAATGAAAACTTACCCCTACAACCACTACTCAGTTCCACAGACGGGTGTGCCAAAATAATAAAATTGTTAACAACTACAAAAATATGTGACGTTAAATTGTTAGACTTCAGTATCATTCGCAAAAGAAATCTTCAAATTATTAGATTTGTTATTCAGAATGATAATGAATAATTATTTGACTGTGATCCAAGAACTCCAGCCTTATTGAGTAATGGTAAGATTTTTGTAATTAATTTAAACTGTAAAACTTCTGATTGACAACTTTATAATTGGTTTGTAATACTGAGTTAATCAATTTGTCGTAGTTTCTACAGAAAAGCGAGCGCCCAGAACCCACCATTCGAATGCTTTTTATATATCAAGAATAATTTGACAGGTATGTTTGCTTTTGAATATGTTATGCTATGTAATGTTAATTTTGTGACACATATATGTACTGAATATTAGCATGAATAAGTCTTCTTTTTATATTTATATCTACTCCCCTCCTTATAAGGTGAGAGTCTATTTTCTATATGAGTTGGAGAGTCTATATCTTCATTCCCTGAGAACATATGCAATAGATGTGACCACATCGAATCCATTTCTTCATATTATTAACACCTGCGTTCACAAATGGCGCTTAAAAATCAATCCAGCAAAAACACAAACACATTTATCTCAGAAAACCCAAACATTCATCTCAATCAAACTATCAACAACACCAACTATTCCTGGCTAAACAACTCCATTCCAGCCAAATGCCATGGATATTAATACACGGAACGACTAACTTGGAATCACACTAAATCCAATATATAAAAGCAACAGCAAAACCTCCTAGCATATCACTCATAAACCTGCCCCCCCATGGGCATCTTCATTAAACTTGAACTCAAAAGTTACTATTATATAAAAGTAACGTAAGACAATCTTATGTTTTGTTGTTGTTGTTGCTGATTATAACACCTGACAGACTCTCAATCAACTTAGGTAATTTTCCAGAATTATGTATATGATATCCTAACTCTGTAGGATCACCCCCCCTGTCGAGATTACAGTCAATTAAAAAAAATCATGTGTCATCAGTCTCAAATGTGGCGTCCTCGGAAATGCACAAACGACATCCCAAGAATAATCCCATGGAAAAGTTATGAAGAATAATGCCAGTGGTTCCATGTCATTATTATTCCTGAGTTTAACGGCGTCGTGGAACGAGAAAGGCAACATGATTTGCAGATATTGCTGAATTTACCGGAGTGTCAACGGCATGCCAAGACGCTTTTGCGCTGTTAGTAAACAAAAGGAGCTTATACCAGATTAGATTCGCAAGTAACGGAAATAGTTTATCTAGATTAATAACTTTTGAAATTATGGTAAAACCTTTGTAGAATATTTTATTTGTCACTATTCATTAGAGTTATACCTTATGATGTCAAAGTATATATAACATTACATTTATTAGAGAACCTGCAACTAGGTATGACCGGGGTGCAGTTAAGACGATAATTGCAAAAATTACAACCACTGTACATTAATAATAATTAAATAATATAATAATAATAATAATAATAATAATACCGTACCATACAGTACAAGACGAAAGCAGCATATAACACAAAATCTGAAATAAATCTTTAAAATACAAAACGTATAGTAATTTCGTATTCATTGTCCACCGACTGAATTTCTGAAAAGGATTTATGCAAAAACTATGTTACCTACATGAAATAAAACATTATGAAAATAATAATTTAGTTTTTAAAATGTATTATGCTATAAACTTAAATATATTTAACATTTCTTACTGTTATTATTCTGCGGGATGGAATTAAAAAACATCTTGACGAAATGCCACCACTGACGGAGAAAAGTATATTTTTGAAAACTAAACCTTTCAACTCATGAACTCAACCAGTAAAAACTTAAACTTCATGAATAATACTGTGTTATGATAGAAAATATTTTAAAAATTTAAAATTTACAATAATGATTAGTTCACATGTACACTCATATAAATCAGTAAATATACACAACATCATTGAATATCACAACATTTTTTACTGATTTACCACCTTCATTATGTGTAAGAAATCGGAAACAAAACACGAGTCTTTCTAAAGTTTCTTGTGACCTAATACGTCTTTATAGGAAAGCAGATACCATAGTACAATTAAATGTAAAACCAAAAACTTTAGCAATCCCTGACATCAGAAACGAATGAGAGTTTAATCTCGAGAGTCTTTGCTAGATCAAACGGATCTTGGTTCATCCAAGCCTCCACGACTTCAGGGCCTTCTGGCGCCAGCCGCGGGAGCCTATCCACTCGCCGCCTCGTTGCTCATATCGCCGCCCAGTGCAGTGGAGTCAACCCTTCTCCCACACTGCGTTGCCGGCGCCGCTGCGATTAGCAGTCCATGCACTGGGCCGCTGACATTTCCTGATATGACCCATTTAACACGGGAGTTTCCGCGGTATTCGTCGACTGCGTTAGGATATAGCATCTCGTTCCAGGGCAGTGCAAGTTATCCTCGCGCAATGATGTCGTATGTGAGTAGAGGAGTACTTCTGTCTTCTCAACTGTGTTGACGATCGGAACCGGCACCATGGGACGACAACGTCTTCTGTATCCTTCGAGTTCGCGATATGCTATTCCTTCCACCCTGTCAAGAAGCGCTGCAGTCCTATTTCTCCTTGACGTTCTGTATTCGGAGCTCCCCCCCCTTCTCCGAAGCTCAACGATTTCGCTTTGACCGCGCTTGCCTCACCTGTCCCTTCTTTCTGGGCGCTCGTCGCCCAGAGAGAGGTGGTTTTGGGAAGTGGATGGTAGATGAGTGAGGTGCGGCCACAGGGCGTTGCTGGAGAGTTGTTTCCTGCGGACCGGGCACTTTCATATCCACGTTTGTTTCAGGCTGATTAGAGACGACTTCGCCTCTGAGTCGAGTCTCCTCCATCTGCTGCAGGAGCCATCCCACTCGCGATAACAATCTCCAACTCCTTGAGCAGGGCGCCTCCACCTCCTGCATACGGCGTTCCAGCCGCATATCCCCTCCTCCGCGAAACTCCTCCAGATCCTCGTCACATCCCATCCCCCACGGCTGCTTTCTCCGAGTCTCTTCCATCTGGATGCATCATTCTTCCTGCGCTTGGCCTCCATCTGCCGCGAACAGCTTCGCGCAACGCAGCTCGCAGCCCTCTGCCCAGCAGCGCAGGGCCTCCTGAGGTCACTCTGCTTCCTGGTCCTGCAGTTGGAGGGACTCCTCAGGCGCGCCAGCCCTGCGCCACCAGCTGGAATGCTTCGCGGAGAGAATCGTCACTCTCCGGCAGTGGTCCTCGCCACTTGTTGCACGTCCATGACATTACGCGTCCTCATGATCTCTTTGAAAACGGGGACAATAGTTATCTATTAAAATAACTATTATATACATGTAAAACTTTTGAAAATAATGACTTTCCAAATTTTGAATGAAAGATGCGTAGTCAATTTCTTTAGAACACAACCATGAAAATTTGTTAATAATATGAATAAATTTTTATTTTATAAAAATTAATTCAGAAATATTATAAAATGATATTTTAATTTTCAGAAATAATTTCTAAAAAGCCTTAAAATTTGTCCTTAAATGTTAAGTTTACAGCTTGAATACAATGATACTTATAATTAGCATATCTCTGAGTATAGGAATTTAAGAAATTTGTACATAAAACTTAAAAAGTATTTTATTTATCTCCAATAATTTCCTGACTAAAGAACCATATTGTTCTGCTAATAATGGCTTTTCGATGAATGAATAACCTTTTTACTGAAAGTCTGTGAATCTACGATTAACTGCACTGATGAATTAATTCTGCCTCCCCACTAAATAAACCACGCTCTTGACAGAGTCTGGCCGACCGCAGATACAGCACGGTCGTGCGTATACAGAAACTGCAGGCAAACCAAATGCCCGTTCCGTTTTAACCGAGTTTAATTAAAATGCAGACATTTCGACCCCAGCACCGTAAGAAAAGTAAAAACCAAGCTAATTAATATTCTTCAAGAGTAACAAAAGTAATAGTATATTCTCTACAAAGTAATAGAGTTGGAATGACTAGTAAATCCTTCCTTAGGAATGGAGTTGCCATCTCTTCCAGATTGACACAACGACGGTTTTAAGGATATCTTCCGACTCCAAGTATACTCTTAAATCTCGAATACTTCACTATAGATAAAGTCATTTTAAAAAAATACTTTATTGTAATTTCACCAGAAAAAAACTGAGTACTATTGAACTCTCTATTCCAAAATACAAAAATGGAGCATAAACAAAAGGATACATCGGATAACAGTCGTGCTGCTACTATCGGCGTCTTTCAAAACTATTTCTGTGCAAATCAAACACCAAATTTATACATTTCTGTTTTTCTTCATCTTTTAAACGAAAAATTTCGTTCATGGCAAATAGATAGATTGTTATGGTATTAGAGATCACGTGTCTACATTATTAAATTTATTCGTAAAAATTTAGATAAATTGTTAGGTATGCTTACAAATTAAAATTGTACAGTTGATTTTTAGATTGGAATTGTTATTTGGAAGAACACAACTTCTGTTACAGAAATTAAAAAATATTAAAATGTAATCAATTTAAAAATCCTTCGCCTGATAAATGTTATTTCAGTTCTTCTTGAGGACGTAATATAATTTTTCCGGTGAAAAACTTAGATGGCACCTCCTTTCAGCTAAAAGGACACTGCAATGGGTGTTATTCATACATGTCTATTCACAACCTGTAAGCGATTATTCTGACTATAGTTTTCAGTCAAAACACTTTTCGTATGTTTTGAATTCCCCCCTATAGTTCTTTTTTGTTTGAACACACATAACACGTTGCCAAGAACATTTGCTCGGAAATACGTTCTTTATACAAAAAGGTGAAAAAGATAAGAGCATCTTCAATTATTCAAAATAAAACTCAAAAAGCAACTCAATTTTTGTTGATAATGGTATATAATAAATGAAAGAAGATTATAATTACCTACATTTGATGTTATTAAGCTTTTTCCCTCAATTAACGTTTGCCGTGAGAGCTCTGTGAATAACTGGTTTGAAATAAAGCACTTGAAAATCGAAAATTATCCAACTTTAATTTCATAAAAATAACTTTACAAATTTGTCAATTTTCGTAGAGTATTAACCTGTATAAAATCAAAGCGTATATTATTTTCTACTTTTATGAGTTGAAGGTTTTTAGATCAATGTATATATCTTGTCGTTAGCGTGCAAAAAAGCGCTACGGTGTTTCTGCGAAAATGGTTATTGCACCTTCTCTTCTTCACTCACCAACTCGTATATGTATCTTAAATCCAAATAAAAATTGAACACAAGTAATTTGGTGCCCTTTTCGACAAGTTTGTAACTTAATTTGAAAAAAAAAATGTATGTATATGTGAAAATAAAATTAATATTTTGTGGATGACAAGTGTTATTATTATTTTTTTTATTTAACATCAATGCATTTATTTATACTAGAGCATCATAGCCGTTCTGTTTCAAATTACGTGGTTTCCAGACCGCTTCTAATACAATGCGTGAGCGAATTATTATTACTGGGCGAATTTAGTATTTTGTAACTGAAAGAATCCGGGATTCATACACTTCGTTTTACATTTTTGCTAGTTTCAAATTTTCTTGTTAGTAAACCTAAAAACTCTCTTTAAAATCATTCAATTAATAAAATCGATTCAGTCATTAAAATGCAATACGTCATTCAATGATGTTTTTTTACCAGTTTTCTCTACAAGAGTCCATTGCTTGACAATAATTCAAAATGTCTGGTCCCACAGAGTTCTGGTGTATGCTAAACTGAAGTGCTTAGCGTAAGTACGTCTAAAAATTGCGTACGGTAGTGTTTGATGTATTCCGACGTCCATAGAAACTACTAGCGAATACAAAATAATAATATACTATTAATAGCAATGCCTTATTATAGGTTTTTGTTTATCAGGAATGCCATACCAACCAGCAAAGGAAGATACAGACATCCAATAAAGAAGGTTCTTACGTACCCAATAAATAAGACCATTATTGTCATTGTGAGGATGTGTAATGTGTTAGAAATATCTGAGAGCATTCTTACAAAATGAAAGTGTTCTTTCGAACCCTAAAGAAAAAACAAAAATTTCCTTACCCACCAATAACTCTGTGCATAAGTGAAGCATTTGCTATATATGCTGCTGCCTATAAATAAAACTATACCCGATAACCTTAGTTTTCTTTATCTTCTTTCATTTCAAATAGCCATCCCATAATAACGAAAAATGGAAGTTATTATTAAAAAAATTTAACAACAGAGTAGTAAATATTTTCCACAACCTTTTGAAAAATCACTCAGAATGCATTAACAACCTTCGCTCGATATCATCACTTTAAAAACATCTATGTTGCCTCAGCTCTAGTTTTGCGAGAACTAATATCCCTCTGTCAATTTCCAGTTTTCCAAGACGTTCCCTCATAAGTGCGGTATAATTTATCAACTAAAAACAAATAATTCAAACTGCTACTACACACTCCGAATTAATCACCGCTGAACTATGCTATCTATACGACCCTCGCTTCTTGACACCATTACTAGTTGACTAACCAATCTGTGCTAAGACCAATTTTATGAATCTTAGTTGAGTTTAGAATAAGCAGGACGAGACAACCTCGCTCTGCTTCTAGGATCTTACCTTCTACCAACCTATTTCTCTTACGTCACCCTTAATCCATCACCTCGTTACATACCAGACAACTATATTAGACACATAGTTGATTCCCAATATATAAATTAAATTTATTTTAATAAACTATGCGATAGAAGAGACGTGCCTCGTAACTCCCACGGAAGAGACTCCAAGTTCTCATTATTTTATGAATAGAATGAGGGGTAGACCTAATTGAAGTGAATGTTTCAATATTTAAAAGATTTAGCTGATAGTATTCTTATCTTCCTCTATATTCTTCTATTCCTCTCTTACCTTCCTCCATATAGTTAATACTATTCCATAAGTCTATTTCGAAATATTAAATTATAAAACCTTTTGGTGTTTATATCTATGAGGTGGACCTAATACCTCTGATGTCATTAAAGTGTAAAATATAAACATGATCCGATGCGCCGTTGAAAGCAGAGTGAATGTCTGCGCTACAGCCATCTAACTTACGTATCACCAGATAGAGTATAATACTTCTGCTAAATATTAATGTACATATGTCTTTCCGTCTCACGCCATTTTGAACTATCAATTAATAACCGATAAGAAGCATATACAAGGACAATAACATCGGTATGAGAGTGTTCTTTGGAAGACCCCGGCTTTATTGTAATTGCTTGCCGTAATAACCCATTCTGTACTGCAATACACATGTAAAACACCATAACATGTACTCAAAATAACACACCTGTATTTTCCTAATTAAGGAAATACCATAGACAACGCAAGGCACATTGACAGATATTTTTTTGTTGAACATTGACGAACTGTTAAAGCATCGACTCATATACCCTGGGGAGCAAGGTGATGGTCAACTCCCGTCGACATGAAGGCTACGACATCTTCAGTGTCTTTCATTATGTCCTGCCTCCTAATCCAAGTGTAATTGAGTATCGATGTAGCAGATTGAATACACAATGCTGCTCGACAAGTTCGCGCAGTGACGCCACCCTTGAACTAAAACTACACAATTCCTCAGATGGTCAATTAGAAGCGAGGCAATCAACGCGAGTTCCTCATTCGCTTGGCTTGCTCAGGTGTATCCACCCACCCCGGTTTTCTATCCTATTCTTGCAGCCTTGACGCTCGACAAGTTGTTCACAACCCCGCATTCCAGTCTTCGTTGACGCGGTTGATGAGATCCGATGGTAATGCCTAATGTTCCCGGTCCCAGAGTATGCAAAATCAGTCAATCATTCCCTATATCCCAGACCTCCGCAGATAATGGGATAGCCTTGTAGCGACCAGGATTTCCTGTCGTACTATAAATTAGAGTCCATATATAGTAAAAAATCGCGTCCAGAGAGAAAAAATCTGACTTCCCCTTACTTGACCAAGAATAATCTTCATTCCATGTTACGTATTATATTCGTCTTCGTGTATCTGGCTGAACATCATTGTCTCATCTATCCGAACACGGACTTGAATTTACAAGACGACTATTACGCGCGAACCACAATACTTACCCCACTCTAAATACAGTTCAATCCCTTGATTCTACTGAGACTGCCCGCGTAAACAAATATAGTCACTACCTACCTATCATCCTGAGTGGCCTGGTACCGCTCCCAAAACAAAAAATCCCTTTAAAAAATTTATTGGGTGCTTTTATAACTTTCCCATATAGGAAGTTCCAAGACTCAAAACGCAACTTTATAGATTATGTGTCTTAAATAGAAAATATACTCTAGTTGTCTACTTCTTCTACATAAATACTAACGGCAGATTTTCTATAGAATTATTAATAGGTACTTCCCTGTTTGCACAAAATATCTGATAGTCGCCTGAACTCGTGGTGCGTGATATTTTCCGGCGATTATAGTGAGTGCCAATTTATATTAGTGTTGATGACTCAAGTTAGAAATGTTGTTGCATATCCATTGACTTGTACCCCTTACCGTATTAGCCTTCGTCTCTCCATCTTACATATCAGCTTCTAAATTTTTATATGATGTCACGAGTTTAAGTATATACATGGCATCACATTTAAAGATCTCCTAGTGGAGCCTCCAACTCGATGCATTTAATGCAGCTTCAAAGAGCCTGAGAAAATCGGATATTTAGCCCAGAGTTCCCTAGCATCTACTTGAAAAAAATAGAAATATATTGTAATATCCACAATTCAAACTTTATGTATGAAATTATAGATAGTGAAATCTCCTCTATAAGCGTTATAAGAATAAGATAAATCAAATCATATGATAGACTGCGAAGTTCTGAATTCATTTACAAGATATAAAACAGGGTGTTAGAGAGTAAAAGTTGGTATCTTCATAGACCCTCGTATATAAAAAAAGAAAAATTGACATACCTTTTACGAACACATATCTTTGCACAATACGGCATAATCTATTCTTAATCAACAGTAATCATCGAATACACAGTGATCACCGTTAACGAGACTATACGTCAAAACCAGTTTGAAAAATGTTTCTTTTTACTTGCTTCCCGGAGAGATGTCTAGGCATTTCAAAATTTTTTCCTTTGGCGATTGTGTTTGAAACGCCAAAAAAGGTGTGCCCCCCCTCCTTGGGGGGACTCGTTAGGTTCTACGTTCCAATTTCGACGATGGCAGGTTTTTTCTACGCACTTGTTCAACTACATAGAATGTAACCACTGTACGAGGAGAATTCTTAGCGTCGGTTGCCATTTCCGGTAGTTTTCCCGTGTGTCTCGGATCAAAATAGGCGAAAGTCAGAATAGTACCCTAGCGCATTGGCCATGACCGGAGCCGCATCTCCTGGCTTTCCTTGTCCTATCCTTACCCCTACTTATACATATAAATCTAATTGCACTTACACTGCCACACTTGTGCGGAGAGACGAGAGCAATTAACAGCTTGTCCCGGACGAACAGTGCCCTGCTGGAGAGACAGCTTGAGCAAAAATCCAGTTAGCCTACGGTAGGTAAACAGCGATCAGCTAGTCCAGTGGACCATAAAACTATGCATTACACCTAATGATTAAATGACTAAGATTATGACCTTAGCAGCTTGACGCGCCCGGATCGACGAACAATAAATAGTAACAATAGAATAACTAGTAACTAATAATCAAAATTTTTTAAAATATTTATTTATGTCACTTTTTAACATCTAGGTATTAGCGATTCCCTGTCATTGTTAAATGTATGTATAAACATAAAGGTTGCAATTGTTCCGATAACAGAATTGTTACATTTTAACCACTTTTAGCAAAATATGTACGGCTAATCTATTACATTAATGAGCTAGTATAAGGTTATACATTTTTA
>BOPP01000172.1:672260-706479 GCA_017312745.1 Gryllus bimaculatus
GGCGAGGTGGGGCGGGGCGGGGCGGGCTCTCTAGAGCCACATGGACGCACGGCCCGTTGGCCACGCCGCCAGCCGAGACGCTGTTGCCTTCGGGAGAGTCCCTCGGAGCCTTAGCCTTGTCCTCCCAAGCGCCGCCCCGCTGCGTCTGCGACTGCCGCCTCACCGCCGCCGTCCATCTGCTCCGCCCTTCGCAGATCTCCCGGGGTCCTCAACCTACTCTCTCCACCCACGGGTGTTGTTGTTAACGATAACGACGTTAAACTGATTCCTATTACCCTTTCTATAAGTTGTATTAAGTAAAATCTCTAGTTTTAAAGATAAATGTTCTATTTTGTAAATACACTTATGATCAACAATGATATTGTAACTTTAGGTAGCATGTTTTATTTAATAAAATTATTAAATTAAAAAAAATATTTAATTAAATATTTCAACAAATATTTCTTTTGGGGAGCAACGCACTGGGTACCAGCTAATATTTAACAAAGATCGCAGCCAGAACGCACAAAGAGAAAGGGTGCGGGCAAAGCAATTCAGTTGTTTCCCGATAGCCCTCTAACCGCATCTTGAGTCGATTCATTGAAAATATGCACAGAAAACGTACAGGCGCTGCATGCGCGACTTTTGGCTATGATACTTCTAGTTTGGAATCTTGAAGTTTTTTGTACAGAAAATATATAAGAATATGAACGAAAACTGAACTGTGTATGCCGCTCTTTAGAAAATGTCGGATGTACTGAAGGGCGTCAAAAATTCGGTGCATTTCTTGTTAGTAATTACGATCACATTTAAATAGAATTCAGAACGTCAGTGTTCAAGATTATGAAATGAAGAGAATGTGGGCATTAATCTTTTGATAATATATGTATTCTCTGTAAAATAGTTTAGAAAAACAACGGTTTCGGGTTCCAATATAACATATATTCTTCCTTACTGATTCACAATTAGCCTAAGAGTAATAGTGAAATTAAGAGAGTGCAAATTCTTGTATTTGAAACGAGTTTTTCTATTTGTATTCAATAAATAGAAGAATGCATTTTAGAAACTGAAAATAAACAATAGACCTTGTAAGTAAAGTAGAGAATGTTCTCAAATGATATAAAAAATAGAAAAAAATAAGAAGAATAACAGAAAGTGCGAAAGTATTATGTTAAGAGGAGGAAAATAATGGAAAAGAGAAAAAAACTTAAAACGCATTGAACAAAAATTGGATAGGAAGAAAAGTGAAGAAAATTAAATAGGAGAACGGAAAATTTATGATTATATAAGATGGAAGTGAAAGGAAAATTAAAAAAAGAACATAACAGATTAGTGTAAATGCTGGTCGTATATCAAATTTCCTTATGCAATCCATTTCATTCATAAACTTCGTCCGTATGACGAGGCACTTTCCTTTATTTACTTTGATGTCATCAAAAGTAGTTCCTATGAGATTCGTCGAGGTCGCTTTTCTATTAATTAACTACAGGTTTGATAAGAATCGTGCCAAATTTCTTCTAGGGCACAAAATGTTAACAATAAAATATATTGCTATCTAATCAATCTAAAGGTTGTGTTGTAAGTTTCATATTACTACGAATAAGTAGGGGAAGATTCCAAAGTTGATTGTCTGTATAAAAAGATAACATTTAAAACTTTGAAAATCACAATGTATTCAATTGTCAATTTTTCTTTGTCAATAATGGCGTGCCATTATATTGTTTAAATAATAGGTGTTTAAAGTAGTATTCTATAAAACATTACAATATGTTATCTGGACATTTACAAATTGGGTCTTCATTTGCATTAATAGTGTTTGTTATTAGACATCTTTTCTAATAATTATATTTACTTCAAATGTAATATTGAAATCACATTATAAGACGCAAAATGTTTCAAAATGGCATTATGTTTTCGTAAAATGTAATATTTCAAAAACGTTAGTATGTCGTACATCGTACACACACATGTTCGACATTATCGTAATCAAATCAAACAAAATGCTAAAAATTACATATATTTACTCTGATTTACGCCTACGAGCTCGAAGCTTGCAGTGCAGTCACATACGCTCGTCACTTGTCGACCTGGAGTTCTTCAAAATGTTGTTCCAGGCGCAACTCTATCCAAACAAGCGCGGTACGTTCGCAAACTTACATTCTTTTCTGATGACGTGGTTCCTAATTCTGTCATTGTTTTCGACCGAGTTTTTAAAACTAAGATTACAAATTTCCTTAGCAACGCAGTTGGGTCGATGCGTCTCGGTATGTATCTGGTGTAGTTCTTGCCACAATTTCTTCGCAAAAATTTCCACGAAAGAATACGCAGTCATGAACATTGTCAAATGAAATGCTAACTACATTTTATGGTGAATATTATAATTAATTTCAAATTATAAATCTATTATGTGCATAACTACTAACAAAATAGTAATCCACTGAAACCTTCTTTAAAATGAATATTATTTTTAATGATGATAGTTATTCAATGCCTTATTTTACGTGGCAAAACTCGGGCTATTAGGTCCGTTCTTCCGTCTGACCTTGCAGAGTTTGCTATTCTCCTTTCACCATCTAACGTAGAAAGGAGATATTATCCCTGGCGACAAAACCGCTGATTTGAATTCAGCTCTAGAGGCTTCTTTTAGGCTTGACGATCGTTTTCATGCTGTAAATCTACAACACGAGAAGTCGGCTCTTCTTCCACATCGAAGAAAGTAATAGGAAGGATTTCCACCGGGTTTAAACCCGCTATCTTGGGTATATCAGCTCAATACGCTAAACCATTATACCTCGTAACTCGCGAAAGTATCGGCGTAGTTTTATTACCTTTTCATTAAGATTACTATTTAGAAAACAATATTTTTCAATTGGGTTACATGGTATTTTAATTTTTTAGACATGTAATAGTTTAATTATAACTTGTGCTTATAAATAAAATGAATTAATTTAATACTTTTTAGAGGTAAATGCAACTGGTATCGAACAATAATAAGAATAAATGATAACATTTGAACTAATTTAGTTTACAACAAACACCTTATTTGTCCTTTTTTTGGATACGTACGTGTAGTGCACATTGGGCTAAAGCTATACAGGTCGCAGTAATATATCAGACAGATTTATTGTCAGAGTTGTGAAATTCCATTTATATAATATTTGTACATTTTTCTTTATCTCTGTGTGGTTTAAGGTGAAAATACGAATGACTAAAATTAACTATATATGTAGTGGTTAAAGAGTGGTTAAGAGTGGTTAGAGCGGTTAAGAGTGGTTGCGCGTGGTTGAGACTAAGGACCGCTAGATGGAATGAGTGGTACGATTGTTGAAGATATTTAAATACGCATGAGTATAGCTTGAAGGACTTTATACGAAAGATACATTGTAATTAAAGTAAGAAGTGTAAACAGAGAAGTGGTTAGTTAGCTTTAATTGTCGTTTCTCTGTTTACGAGTGAGAGCAAAATGTTTACGTTAAATAGTCTTTGTAAATGATATTGTAAGTGATAGTTCATATAAAGGAATAAAACTCAACTCGGTTTTCAGGAAAACAAATTTAGCTAATAATTAACCTGCATAAATAATTTAATATCAATAAAAAAATAACTTTGATTCACAAAAACATTCCATCGGTGAATTATATGAGATTCATCATTCAGACGCATAGCTACAATTCGAGTTTACACATCGTCAATTTTTTGTCAAAGGTATGCAATAAAATGTATCTAAAGACTAAAGGCAGCCTATTGCATCCCGAAAGGCAATTTAATTTGATTCATTCTGCGTACATCCGTCACAACGTAATTTGCAGGACAACATTGTCAGGGGGCGTTCTCGACGCCGCATTGCAAATGGCGAGGTGGCGACGGAGGTATTACCCCATTATTGTTGGAGAGGTGGCATCAAGTACCTGTGAAACACACCTGCAATGCTCTTCATTAAGCGGTCAGCGCTGGTCGAATCTGCAGGAGGGAGACCGGTGCCTGGAGCACAGTGGGCCAGGCATTAGAAACACTTCACATTTACTTTTATTCACGTACTTACTCGTAGCTGCATTAGCCTATGGGCATTACAAGGCGTCCAAGTTGGACGTTTATAGATACTGGAGGCCTGTGGTAAGCTGTTATACGCCTTTATGACATATATTTGGTATTCTCACACTGAGAGAAGCTTTTACATTATCAATCAGCTATGGATGGGATAAAACAGCTTAACGGTTTAATTTTTGCCTCATTTGGGAATTGAATTCAAAGTCGCGGTATGAAAGCTAATTCGCAAGCCATGAGACATTGGAAAACTATATGTTTGTTTTATTTCAAGTTTATTAATTAATTTCACTATCTACGGTTGTGTGTACAGTTACGTGGTCGAAAATAAAAGTTTGTAGACTGAAATGTCTAAGGTTCAAATATCAAAACCGGCAAGATTTATAGTTGACTGTAGTAGATTAGTAGTATAGTAGATTTGTAGTTGATTTCTGTCTATTTGGTAATTCTATGGGCCGGCTGTTCTAATCAATCGTTTCTGTATCGATCGTTTAATTTTCAGTTCCGGCAAATTCTGGAGTAGTGCTCTAAAAATGGTCCAAGAATAAAACTGGTACTTCTCCTGAAATAAGAATATTCTAGGGTTCGAGTCACGACGGTTGAGAATCTTTCACATTACATTGATCGAGTTAAAACATTGACAAAAAAATTCAAGAGACGGGCTTTCTGTGTACACAGGGAGAGTAGTGGTCGCCAAATAATGGTTTGGCATGGCACATAGCCGTTAGACACAGTTCTGGCAGCTAAGACGTTAATTGTCAAATAATAAATGTCCTAGTGAGTATCATCTCAACAGGGAAACGTGCACCCTGGCTGTAGTACACTTCTGACGGCGCTGGAAATATATTTGAAATCATGGCCATAGCCGAATATCGGATGAACCGTATCGCCATGGAAATTGATCAGAAATTTGAAGAGTATCGCACATGATTAGATGAATACAATCACGCATTAATAAAAGAGCACAAATATATAGATATGTAGATTAAATGGAATATCACTGATGTCTTATACTTCATTCCTGATACTTATATTAAGTAGCGAGCAATACGACGAGTGGGACGTATTCAAATATCTTGTAGTAGTAATTGTAAATTGATGTTCTTTCACCAGAATTGTCAATGACGGAGATGAATGAATATCTGTTATTACGTGCAGATGGTTCATAATTCGTCTGGACGCATTTAGAGATTGTCAAGCATTTTGGGAATTAAAATTTGTGGATGTTCATTATAAAAGACCACCCTTGTGTAGTCCTGTGTCGGGAACCGAGCGAAGTAGCTCTTACATCGCATGCGGGAAGTCCGGTTCAAGTCTCATGCCGGCCATCCTGACCGGAGTTTTAGTGGATTCCCTCTGTCATACAGGCGTATGCTGGGTTGGTTCTACTTTAAAGGCCACGACCGCGAAACCCGCGTCGCTAGCTAGGTACGTTAAGTCACGGAGGTTAAGCAAATTCGAGATATCACGTGTTCCTCGTTGGGTGACCGTCTAGGAACCTCGGTATCCAACGGCGCCGAGGCCAACTGACTTTTTTAGGACATATAATGACTTATTATAAATCCAAATACCACTGAGTGGAGGCTTGTTTTAGTCGCAAAAGTCTAAACCATTTTGGCCACATTTCCACGTGACTATCCCACTGCAAATACCAGGTCAACTCCGGGTGAGTGAGAAGAATCCAGATTCCAAATGTGCCTTTTAATTAGCACAGCAGCGCGCTCTATGCTCTAGTCAAGTCCCCGTCCTACATATCTTCCAAAGACCATGCAATGGGGGTGGATGAGTGCGCCCAACTGTTTGTTGAGTATCCTGCCCTTTCATTAAGCGTCAGGAGTTACTACCGCGTTCTCGAATAGCGCGCTTTGCAAAACTCGCGGCGGTGTCTGCCAATGACCATTCACAATACGTCAGTCCACAGTTGAGGATTGCTCGTAATTAGGTCATAACAGAATTTTGAGACAAAAAATCGTCATTCACGAGAATCACGTTTTATGAACAATGCAAATACACAAAATTTCCATTCAGAATGACAAGCACAGTACTTTCTATTTAAATAGTTTTGTGAAAAATGCTCAAACACCACCATACATTCAAACGTGTACAGAAGAGAAAATTGACATTTTACAAATGATATGTTTTTTCGAACGCGTTTTTCTAGAACTTCCTAATAAAAAATTCGCATTCACATCGCAATTGCACAACTACGCAAACATCATTTTGCAGACCATCCCTTGGTATGTAAACGAGAAGGTAATCGCAACCGCAGCATAAATAAAGCGCCGGGAAATCACTGACCGGCGGATTTCAATGACCGAAGCGCATGTGTGAGCGCGCCATCTGTCCGGCCGGGCGCCGGAGCTCCCGTCAGTCGCCGGCGGCAGACAGAGCCGCGTTGCATTATGGGCGATCCATCATGGGCGGCGGGCGCTTTCCAATCAGGCATCGCCCGCGGCGCCGCTTCAATTTGTATCCACGTCCGTGGCCCCGCCCACGCACTCGCCCCCGTTCCCTCGCGGCCGCGCGGCCAGCCCCATATCCTGTCCGCGTGGCCTCATCCCCACAATCAGGCCTCCGCCTACACCGTTTCCATTTAAGTCTCTACAGCCTTCTCCGTCGCCACGTCCTTTTTTTCTACTCCTACTCTTTCTACTCCTACACCTATTCTTAGTCATGCTGTTCCTGTTATTCCTACTCACACTTATCTTACTTCTCGTTCTCCTTCTCGTATTCATCTACTTGCAAACTCCTACTCTTACTCCTACACCTCCTACTCCCACTTCTCCTCTTCCTACTTCTACACCTTCTACTTCTACGCATCCTATTCCTACTCATCTTACTTTTGCTCGTCCTACTCCTAATCCTACTCCTAATCCTCCTACTCCTAATCCTCCTGCTCCTAATCTTCTTACTTCTAATCCTCCTACTTCTACTTGTACAACTTCTACTCGCCGGCTTTTACTCGTCGTACTTGTACTCGTCCTACACACAATCTACCTACTCCTAATTACCTTCCTTCTAGTACTCTGACTCCGTCTACTCCTACTCCTATTCCTACCCCTTCTACTCTTATTCCTACGTCGCCGCCTTCGCCTTTCGTTTCCCCGTCTCCGAACCTTCATCCCCTATTGTCATTACCCCTGACATCACCTCGTCGCTCCACCTCCCCCGTTCTAGCCACCGCTGCCACTCATGCACTCGGCCTGAGCCTGGTTTCAGCCTACATTCTCGCCCCTCCGCTTCTGGTGTACTCCCCGCATTAAGATTCATTCTCGCTCTGACTCCAGCCCGCGGTTCTTTTGTTGAGAAATAGAAAACGCACGAGGGTAAACTATTGCGTTATAGTAAAAGCGTGAAAATATTTATGTAGAAATATTTTAATATTAGTTACATAAGGAAGGCGTGTCAAGCATCAATACTTTGGTGTAATAAGTGTTATACATTTTGCCTAGTTTAACTTCGACTATTGCGGAGGTGGATCCAGGAACAAATTTTGGGATGGGGAAATCAAAAATTTTTTGAATGAATGTGTCATATTACTTATTTTGGAAAATGTCTCACGCTACACTCAACCCATGCTGCGATACAATTTTTTTTGTTTTAATGATAAACCGAAAAAAATTGCTAGAGAATTTTATGATATGTTAAAATTAATAGTTAGTGAAAAATTTTAGATGGGGGGATTTCTCACATTTTCCTTCCCGTGTATCAACGCCTGGGCTATTTTTGAACGCGAAAAAAGAAGCCCACAGACGTGGAATTGAGTGTGAAGAGCTGGACAAATTGGCAATTTTTTTCTAAGCTAACTGAACCCAACTGACTTAACACGCTACTTTTTTTACCGTCGCTCATTCTTCAGCAAAATCCACCCCGTTTTCCATTTGCCTATATGCTTTCTCTGTTTGACGACAAAGTAATCGCCTCGTTTCACTCTCGTTCCTTCTCTGCTTTACCCGAGCTCCCACGCTGTAAACGCCCACCCATCTACTCTCTCACCCACCCTGTAATTCCAATCTCCCGGTTATAAATGGGTGGGACATTTAAAACGTCGGCGAGTGCACCAGGTCAGCGCGTGACTTTGGTGCTCGCCGGTTCCCCTGAAAACGGTGGATTGATTTATTCATTCACTCATTGTTAGTGATTTCGGGCGCGTCAACAGCTAGTGTCATAAGCTACGTAAGTGTAGTGTGTGTTTTATCCTCGTGATCTTCCCACGCACGGTGGTAAGATCCGGAACCGACCTACCGTCGGCTAGCGGGGTTTTCCTCAACCAAGTATCTCCTCCCACTAGGACACAGTACATTATATACCCCATAGTACATTATTCTCGATGACACCTTTGCATTTGCTCTTCCTTTTTTAAAAACATTGTTTTTCTACTATTCTGTTTTATTGCCTTAACGGAAAAATCAAAAGAATGATATCAATTCTTAACTGCAGGCGTACGTTTTTACCGTCCAAGTTTTACTATCCTCTATTCTTTAAAAACAATCAAAGCAATTGAGTTGTAGCTAAAGATGGCAGGTCAAACACCTATTTCAAGAAAGTGATTTATTTTTTATAAATATTTTCTTTTATTAAGATGGTAGTATGGAATGTATTGAGCCTGAAACAGCTGATGAAAGAACTAACATACTTGTTTCATAAACCTCATCTACAAAGTTGGTCTTTGGGTGTTGGTCTTTTTAGAATAATTCATTTTATTATTTTCACTACTATTTTATCTACAATGACCAAGTGAAGTTAATACATTTCAAACTGTTTGGATGTGATATTGCTCATTTCACTTGTGGAAAGTTTCCATGAGGAGTGTCGATTCAAAGTGTGCGACAATTGGTTGGCAACTGTTTACTTGTTTCGATCGGATGATTCCAAAACATTTTACAATAATTATTGTTGTTATTTTTTGTGGGGAAAGGCAATAGCTCATAACATGCGTTTCGCGGTAGGGAGTTAGGGTAAATGGTGAAGTGATTTCAAGCTCATTCGTTTCTTCGTGACAAGACGAATCGATTGGCCCTATTTTTAGCCTACCCTTTCTAAAATATTCGGGAAGAACTTTAGAAAAACATGGTTTTGGGTAGCAAAGTAGCTACAAAGAGAAATGATATGAATTTCTAAGGCTTACAGTGGTTTCCTTTTGATAAATAGCTATGTTTTTATTCAGTATTTTGATGAATGTTAAAACATATATTGTAATGTAATGAAAATATTAAAAGGATTAAGCGATAACGTTTTCATGCAACATTCTATGGCTACGATATGGACGAGGTAAACAACTGTATAACGTTTAAAATGTTTTCCTATTATAATCTGCTCCGCTGAAATAAAAAAAATAACATAAAAATATCCGCTTAAGGGGCCTTACTAACCTAGTTATTTGTAATATTTATCTTAATCTTGTAATCAAAATAGCTTTAAACATTAAATTTGTACCAAGTGACAATACCACTACATATGACTCTAATCATAAAGTGAGCAAAAGTTATGGTTTTCCAATCATTTTGCAACATAATTTCAAAAAACATTCTCCCAGATGTCTAATAGCACATTTTATATTGACACTTGTGCAGTCTTACCATATATAACATAGCAATGCCAGGTTCTTCTCCACATTTTAATGAATGACTCAACGAAATTACATAATAAGAAACAGGCAATGATGTGTTACTTTATATTGCATGCACCTTTCTGTTCCAACGTATGGACGAACAAAGCAAGGAAAAATGGTTTTTTAACTAATAACTTGCTTAATACAAATAAAACAGTACGAAAAAATCTCTGACGTGACCGGCTAATCTAGTAATTTACTAGCCTACGCGTTTCAGAAATGTTTCAATATCATGAATATTATTATATTCCATCGCCCTTCTCTACAGCATTGATCTCAAATGTAGCGGCTGAAGAGCCTCAAAGAAAGAAACAGAAGTGCGTTACGGGAAGACCTAAAGATGCTATCCCGACCGGTGCCTTGGTTTCGACACTAGCTAGATAGCGATTTCAGCCGCTCTCTGCAGGGGAATTCCAGCGGCCGGCTGCTCTGATCGGTAATTTTTTGAGATTTCGTCAATCAACAAAACTAATGCGGGAGTTGTATCCTAACAAACGAGCCACGCACCGCGTGCAATCTTTTCTTGCTCTTCCTTTTCCTGTTCTCATTGTACCTCTCACATATAAATAACCTTCGTAACGGTATACTATGTTGCGAGGCCAGACCGGAGTATGGATATGGTCCCGACTGGTGGGAGATACGTGGCTGGAGAAAACTCCACAATCCAACGTACGGTTTGGCGCCGGATCTTACCAGTCAGCTAGGAAAGAACACTGCCATCTCTCGCGATGAAAACATGCACTGTACTTATGCAGGGATGGATCCAAAGACAAATATTGAGACAGAAATTTCAAAATGTTTTGATCATATGTGTCATATTACACCTTTGTGAAATGTATGTGTATATGTAAATAGCCGCAGCCTACACTCAGTTCATGCTGCGGTACTATTTTATTATTTTTAATGGTTATCCGAAAAATATTTGTGTTTGAAAGTTTCGTGACAAGTTAAAATTAGTAGTTACTGAAAAGTTTTAGGAGGGGGGGGGCAATTTTCCTCATTTGCCTCCCCGTGTATCCGCGCCTGGACCACAGCCGTTAACGCGTTCGAGACATGAAAGAATCAATCGACCTTTGACAAATACTTCTTCTTCTTTTGCACTTCTAGGATTAGGTTCAAGAACCTGTTCCGGTGTCCAAATCCTTCTGGGTCTTCCTACATCTCTTCTCCCTCTGCATCTGTAGTCCACTGCGAGTGCTGGTAGTCTGCTGTCGGGCATTCGTATTAGATGTTCATACCATCTTTTCTGATTTCTTTACAGTTTCTCCAGCAGTGGTTCGACCCCCAGTTTATTTCTTATCTCTGTGCTTTTCGTTTTATCTAAGATATTATACCCTAGAGTGCTTCTTAGAAATTACATTTCAGCTGCCTCGATTTTACAAATACTAGAATATTAATTTATATATTTTGCTAGTCGTTTTTCGGAATTAATTCCACAAACACCGCTTCCCCGCTTGCCCATTAGTACATTTCGTATTGACCCTCGCGCTTCGTTCGCACTACATAGCGAGATCGCCCCCCCCCCCCCCCAGACGACAGCCGCGTCAAAGGCCGGTCCCTTGTGCCTGACGGAAGGGGTGGGCCGCCAGGTGCGGCAAACATTGGGCGAAGGCCGACTCCCGGGTGGCTGAGGCCCTGCACCCTACTCTCGCATACGCACACGGCACTCGCACGCGTTGCCGACAGGCGCCACGCGACGCTTACACGCACGCGATCTGCCGCGATTTTGATCGACGCGATACCGCCTCCGCCTTCTGGAGCTGCGCTTTAAGCGCTGCGTGTTTAAAGCAGGACACTCCGAGGTTCGCCGGCCGGCCACCAGGGCGCGAGCCATTTACTGTTTTTTTCTGAAGGTAAATACATAGGTAGATATTTAAACTTTACGTATTTAATTTTTTGTTACTTACTCACTAACATACTCAAAGCTTACATACTGTACAATGGGGAGGACTCTCATGATCGATTCTCTAATCAGGTTTCATGCTAGTGAACTGGATTTGGAATACTTGGAATGGATATTTATTTTGGATTTTAGGTCTATGGATTGGGTTTTTTGTCAGTCTGAATTCGGAGAGTGCTGGGATTTGATGAATGCTATGATAGAAATTTGTGGCAATGATCTAATGGTTTTATTTTGAACTCCTTGTGAAAATGATTTAAAAAAATGAACTATCCGGCGTTAGTAATGGTTTTCAGAAAGTAGTTTTGAATGATTTGGAGTTTGCAGATATTTGTATTGGCGACATTTATCCATATGGCACATGACTAAGTAATTGTGGGTTTTAATATAGTTTTATGTAATGCTAAGACATTATTATAGAGAATTATTATCTGTTTATTAAAGGTTTATAAACGGTAACTGATGGAGTTTTTTTCCTTGGTTTGTAATCACTTTCAACGTCTGCAAACTACATGTATCATATGCTGCTCTCGCAGACCAGAACATCTCTGGTCCCTACGTGCTATGTTAATCGTAGCTTCTTGTATTCATAAAAAGAAATATCAGAAATGAGCCAACCCCACGACTGTCTAAAAGAGCTCAGGGACAACAAATCATTCCCTGGGGAGCGGCTATGATCAGGATGGTTCGCGTCGTGACGGTGACAGAGTGTTCGCCTCTACCTACGTAGATACGTCTAACTACGCCGCTATCTGGAGAAGAATTCTAGCGACCGGCTGCTGTGATCGGTGGTTTAGGCTACGGGCAACGTGCTGCCCATCCTTTTTCATCCTTATTCCCTGATCACCCCGTACAGAAAGACATACTATTTATAGGAATTTCACTAGCACTTAAGTAGGGGGCTTAGAGATTTTCCTGGCTAAAGTTGGTGTTACGAGATATATGAAGTAGGAAAAACCTGCATGCCGATGCATAGATCGGCGCCAGATCTCGAGTTCTAGTGGAAAGAGAACACCGCCACCTCCTGGCCCTAAGTTTACCCCCACTTACGGAACACAAGAATAGAGTAGTTGACACACTCTGAAATACAAAATGTTCTTAGCACCTTAGGCATTGTATACACGATAATATTTACTTAAATGATAAATGACAGTGCAAAAAAAATGTTTAGGCCGTTTAGTGAAGCGATGCTTCCGACGTAGTCAGTTTTGCTGAATAGTAACAGCAAGTATAAAATTAACAAATTTCTCAAATCGCTCTCACGATTTACTGGTTGACGTAATATAAACAGAATATACTAATAAAATAATGAAGTGCACGGATAATGATGTCGCCGCTTTATCCAGCACCTTTTCTTAGATTTATTTCGCGACTTCTTTACCAGTGCAACGATTGTTAATCCCGACAGTTTCGTAAATCATATCGCTGCTGTTTCTTCAGACATTCTCACTTTTTCTAGCTTACTGCAGTCAACAACCAGTGTTCTGGGTGATTATGTGCGAGAATAGGATCATTTATTTTATTTAGTGTGCCGTGACTGAGAGAGCCTGTCTTCAGAATGTCTCAAATTCGAAAAGTCTTATCTCCTAAGCAATACTAATGAAAGGCGTTTCTCTATCTTTGCCATCTTCTTTTACAAAAAGACCTAAGAAATTTTTATAAAATTATTTTTCATTAATTTTCCTACAGCAATTTAATAATGATGACAACTGGAGATTGCTATAACTATCTTGCTACAATGCCAGAAAAATGATCATAACTGTTTACTTTTGCAATGTGACAAAATTTTCTTTATATATTTTCCGATCATTCATCTTGAAACAAATTTAGAAATGTATATTTAACGACAGACTTTTATAAAACAATTTATATAATATCATGACAGGTTTCAAACAAAGACTCTTCCTTCTAATCATTACCAACCGCCACTAGTAACCTAATACATTAAAATAATTTCATATTATTGTTAATCGTAACAGTTCATGACGTAATTAGAGTGTAAGAAGATAAAGACGGAAAGAGATCGCAGCGTGGTAGGGGTGAGAGGACAAAAGATGTATGGGGAATGACGTGAATTCCGGTTAAACGAGGACACGGATGAGAAGTAACAGAGATACTGTAAGTACCAGTAAGTATGAGACGAGGTTGAGTACATCTACTACGAATAATTGCAGTGAATGGAAAATTTGTGAATGGACCTGGTAAAGACGTAAATGTGTAACTACAATAGTGCTAAAAATCACATCATTTAAAGAAATTTAGCATTCTGTAATTTCGTAATCCGATTTGTTCTTAAAAATTTTCAATAAACATTAGTAGAAATTAGTGATTATATATTTTATGTGGATTATATCTTTCTGATTCCATTACCTTCTTAACGCGCTTGATTTTTGCAAATCAAGTGGTTTATTTTCAGGATTATATTGCAGATTTCAACTGTGAGAAAGGTGATGTGTGGTTTCTTGAGTACTATTGTAGTGTTAAATAAACATTCCACTTTCGCAGTTATATGCTTCTTTCCCAAATATAAAAGTTTCAAACAGAAATTATTTTCTATATATCCATCGTACAAAATCTCTGTTCATAATTCTAATCTACAAATAATATTAGGAAGAACACTAACGTTAGTCAATTATCAAGCAGGCCTTGCGCTTGACTTTTATGTGTTTAACGCTTTCGCGTAGAAGTAAACTCTTTAACTTCATTCCGCTAACATCGGAGTAATATTATTAGTTAGAACACTGAGCATGAACGGAAAAAACAATTATAAGGTTAAGGGGAAATAAAGAATAGAAAGAAGATAGAAAAGGCAGATAAGAGGAAATAATAAAGAGAAGAAGAAAAGGATGAAGAAGAGAAAGAAGAATACAATGAAGAAGAAGATGTAAAAGAAGACTATGGAATGGAATAAGGGGAAGAAGAACAATAACAATAAGAGGAAGAAGAATAAGAAGATGAAAAAGAACAAAATGGAATGGAAGAAGATTAAAAAGAAGAGGAAGAAGAAGACGTAGAAGAAAGATAATTAAAAAAATAACTTTCGACTTACCCATCACTCTGTGCTCAGTATTCACTTAACCAACCACATATTTAGCATATTGTAGTTTTTAGGCCATGAAGCCCAGATGTTCAGGTATTTAGTCGCCCAGTACGACTGGCAACAGTACACCCACACGCAGCCCATGCAATGAAGCCCTTGAGCGCCGCAGACAGCGCCATCTGCTCTGCGAAGCGAGGGCCAGCCGCCCGTGGACAGAGGACCGGGTTGTGTCCACGAGGCGTTAGCGACCAGCAAACGAGGGCCGTCGCCGGACCGGGTAACGGCGACCGCTGACGACCCTTGCGGCCGGAGCCCTCGTAATCACTGCGTTACCCCTCCGCCCGACCGCCACTGGGCTGGACGCGCAACCGTCGCCAGTGGGGGCCGTGGAACCTCTCTGCTCCTAATGGCGGCGGCGGCGGCGGCAACGCACGCGACTGCACTGTTAGCGTGAATCACGGCTCATTGTTGGCACTATTGCTGTCATTGTAATCATCGTTATGAACGTTCCCACTGTTGTACCCTCTACTTGCTCAATTATAACTTCCACAACCTGCAACACCTCTCCTCTCATCGGCATCACCTTTGCAACAACAGCCACCACCTCCACTAGCCATCTATCTCCAGCTCCATCAGCTCCATCATTGAGATATGTATCACCAATATCAACGTCAAATGTTGGTGCTCGACACTATACTACCGTTGGAAATTCTAAAAGTAGTATTAATGACCACCTTTTTACAAATTTTCAAATTAATATTTTAATATTTTATTTCGTAAATTTTGAATTTTATATATTTATAATTATATTTCTCCTAAGATTATTTTTCTGTTCTTTTATTACATTTTAATAGAAAATAAATATGCCCATTATACTTCTCTTATGTAGAGAAAATAGTTCACATACAAGTAGCTAGTAAAGACCATTTGACGTACGATAATCTATTATACAAAAGAATGGTTTCGTCAGTACTAACAAGTATTTGATGGTAATTTCTCCATCTCACAGTATTTGACCCAGAATCTCCAATTCACAGTATCTGACATCTTTTTATCATTTTGACAATTTTTAAATTGTGTGCTAACACAATTAAGGCTTTGATCGGAAATATCCATTTTATATCTCAGATAGTACTGAAGAGCACTATTCCACTTCAATTACGTACGTGAACAGAAAAGAAAGTCGATCGGATAAGACAAAGACATAAATAAGGCCAATTAATGTATTTATCTACTTACCTACTATTGCCATTGCCACAATGAAAGTAGTCCTCCACCACTGATACATTTCCACAACTAGGGGTGTTAAGAAAACATCTGTAAAAACATGCGTCGACAGAAAATCGTCCTCTCAAAGTTCCAAAACAAGTAATAGAGATTTCCAACTCTGAACGTAAGAAGTAAAAAAAATGAGTGCAATTTATTATCTAACACTATTTAATTTATTTTTTACATTTTTAATTCCTTTTAACATAATTATTTTACATTAATTTAGATATACCACAAATATATTTTTTGCATATGCATTGGCAATCTTCTGCATTTGTAAAATATTAAGAGAAAATAAGAATCAAAGTCGTCGTCGACAAGAGTATTTAAATATCATCTCCTTTGGATACTATTATTCGCTAAATCGTTGTCCTAAACATATGGAAATAAATAGTTTCGAGTTTTGATTCACCCTTATAAATACGTTTTACGTAAAGCATTAAATCTAAATATAGAGTCCTTGACCTTCGTACATTTTAATTTAATACTTCCTTTTAATCTATTTTGGAAATTAATTCAGGGAAAAGTTCTCGATTTTTTTCTTTCTGGTTCTATATAACTTGTAGGGACAGAATTTTAATTAGATTTTTTTCACCTTGACAAATACCATTTTCACATCGAAACATGCAAATATACAAAAATTTCGCTCTTTTGGTAGTTTTTCTCCTATATCAAGAACTCTAAGCTTTAGCAAAAAAAGGACGAAATTAAACTCGACTAAATGTTTACAAAATGTTTAATTTGACTTTTTATTTCAAAATTTTAGGCGCTAGAGCGCGCTTCAAAACTTCGAATACGAGTCATCTGGCTAATATGGGAGAAAAGCTCACCCGAGCTCTATTTTCTTGCGACCACAATCTACTTTTAATATTATTAACGAAAAATTGCGATGAAACGATACGTGCCCACTCATTTTAAATATGGGAGGTTGATTTGTTTGAGACGGCGAGTGAAAATTGTTGGTAATTCAAGTGCAGTTAATACAACGGATAAATGTGGATACATAATTTAAATATGTCACGATAATTTGTAAGACGACACGTCAAAATTGCTGGGTATTCAAGCTTAGTAAATACAACGGGTAAGTATTGGTGGAATATTTAAAAATGGCATGTTTATTTGTAAGACGACGAATACAAATGGCTGGTTATACAAGCGCAGTTAATATAATGAAAAACTGTAGGAAGATTATTTAAATATCGGATATTAATTAGTAAGACGATGAATAAAAATTATTGTTTATTCATGCGTAGTTAATAAAAAGAAATAATGTAAGTAGACTATTTAAACATTGGTGAATGATGTGTAAGTCGACGACGTGTCAAAATATCCGTTAATTGAAGCGCTTCGGATTTCACGCACGCGCATTGCGTTGCGGAAGGCGCTTCCCGTCTTAGCCCGCTCTGGGCGCCGTCACACCGGAAGTCTCGCACGCTACGCCGCCCGCGTGATTGCAGCGCCTTCGCGGAAGCAGCTTCCGATCTCCCGTGGAGGCGCGTCGGAAATTGAGTCGCAGACGTCACCCGCGCACTCGATAGCAGGCCGCGCGCTCTCCGCCCGCTCCCGGCGCCCCCTGCGCCTCATTTCGTGTCACTTCACGCTCCGCCGCTCTCATCTCCTTCCTCGTCTTCTCTAGTGCGTTTAATTTCTCTCCTTACGAAGTACCTCGTAAGAAGTTATCGGAAGTTGTAATCGCGCGCCGGAAAAAAAGCGAATTTATAGCAGAAAATCTCTTATTGTTGGGTCTTCAAAACCAAACTTGAATATTTCTATAGCTAAATATAGAAATTGCGCCTCATTTCGTGTCATTACGCTCCGCTCGCTCTCTTCACTCCTTCCTCATCTTCCTCTACTGCGTTAATTTCTCCTTACGATGGACTTCGTAAGAAGTTAATGTTATCGCGCGCCGGAGAAAGCGAATTTCTGCGCAGAAATATCTCCCTACTGCCGGTTCCTCAAAAACGTGGATAATTTCTATAGTTAAATATAGAAACTAAATGCCTTTATCCTAAGTTATGTAATCACGCGCCGGAAAATTGAATTTGGGCAGAAAATCTCCTATTGCCAAATGAAAAATGGACAATTTATAGCTAATATAGAAACAAAATGTCCTTCTACCCGGTGTAGACGATCATCTCCTTCCTCATCTCCTTCTCCCTCTCCTTCTCGCCTTTCTCTCTCCTTCCTCATCTCCTCTAGTGCGTTTAATTTCTCTCCTTACAAAGTACCTCGTAAGAAGTTATCGGAAGTTGTAATCGCGCGCCGGAAAAAAAGCGAATTTATAGCAGAAAATCTCTTATTGTTGGGTCTTCAAAACCAAAACTTGAATATTTCTATAGCTAAATATAGAAATTGCGCCTCATTTCGTGTCACTTCACGCTCCGCCTTGCTCTCCTCATCTCCTTCCTCATCTCCTCTACTGCGTTTAATTTCTCGCCTTACGATGGACTTCGTAAGAAGTTATGTAATCGCGCGCCGGAGAAAAGCGAATTTCTGGCAGAATATCTCCTACTGCCGGTTCCTCAAAAACGTGGATAATTTCTATAGTTAAATATAGAAACTAAATGCCTTTATCCTAAGTTATGTAATCACGCGCCGGAAAAATTGAATTTGTGGCAGAAAATCTCCTATTGCCAAATGAAAAATGGACAATTTCTATAGCTAAATATAGAAACAAAATGTCTCTACCCCAAGGTGTAGTCGAAATATTTAATGGGCTCTTGATACCAAAAAATTGATTAACAGCATTACGTCTGTCTCTCCATGTGTGGTTAACGTTAGCGGCTAAACGGATTAGCCGATTTATTCAAAATTGATAATCCCCAATCGATCTGTATGAGTTTGAGGCTTCAGGAATTTCAAACAGATATTTTTTAATTCCTTGCCGTACTACGTACTTACGAAATAAAAATAAAGTATTGAAATGCTGCAGAGGAAACAGGCGATTTTTCATCTGAATCACTAGTATTCTGGGGTCCTAATATCGAAAATATGACCGGCAGGCAGAGATAGCTTAGAGAACCAGCTGATGTCACTGGAGTCTCTGATCGCGAGTTCGTAGTTTCGAGTTCAGGCGATGGCAGGATGTTTTCGATGTTAGCTTTTCATCTAGATCAAAAAGAGCCGCTGTCTGGAGGAGAATTCTAGGGGCCAGCTGCTCTGATCGGTGGTATTCCATGGTTTATCTGATCAACAGCAGGCGAATGCCGGAGTTCTATCAAAGGCGCCACGGACCTTTTTATCGTAGACCACGTGATCTTTTCCACCTTTTGCTTATCCTATCCCTTACACACACTTACACTGCTGAGCTGAGACCTTGTTCCGGCTGGGGCGGTGCCCTGCTGCTGGGAGAAACCTGGTTGGGAAAACCACGTTAGCCGAAGGTAGGTCAGCACCGGATCTCACCATCCAGCGGCGGAAGGTCACCGCCACCGCCAGAGTAGCATGCACTACATGTACGGAACTAATGACTTTAGTAGTGGACGTACATGAAATAACTAAACACCACATTATCGAAAATATGGATAGTCTAAATGGTGTAAATTGCATTCTCTAACACGTTTTATGAGGTAAATCCACTCTCAGCCTTAGTCACTCTGAGCCACCATCCAGGCTATCTAGAAAATATAAGTTGAATCCGCCAACGTGTAGATTGAAATTAAACAATGACAAGTCGTAAAAAAAATAATTTTCTCAAAAACGACTTTTTGGATCACCTTTTTTTCCTGGTTTAGAGTGTAGGACGCTCAAAAAGTGAACTTCTTATCTCCTTTCTTATCTTTTCCTTCCTTTATCCCTTCTCCTTTACATCTCTACCTACTTCTCTCTTTCTCTTGCGACTTTCCTCTTCATTGCTGGAACTTTTTTCTCCTCTTTGTTCGCACTAGTTTTTCCGGACTGCTCTATTCGTTTGACTTATCCTTCTCCTTCTTACTTCACTTCCACTTCTCCTTTCTTCACGTATTTCTTCAAATTATATCTCCATCTCCTCTTCCCCTTCTTACTTACTTATCCACCTCTCTCTCTCCGATGCGTACATCTATACTCTTCGACTCCTTCCACCCATAATTTCTATTCTCTCCGGTTCTGCCCCATCTATCCTCAACCTCAATCGCAGTCTTTCATTCACCCTTTCATTTCCTCTTCTTGCCCTTCTTATCCCATCTTCTCCCACATTCTCTCTTTTCCCTCGCTGCTCTTCATTATTCTCTGATTTCCTATCTCGGCCTGTCAGCTCTGGCCTTGTCTTCTTCCTGCTCTTTTCTACTCTCGCCTCCAACGCATCTCATCCCCCATTCCCGCAACATGTCTCACTGTCCTACACCATCCCGTCGTTTCTAACTACTTTTTCCCTCGTCGTCGCTTCTCCTCTCTCTTCTGCCAACTCTTCTGCCTTCGCCCCCCCCCCGCGGCCTTCAATAAAACGCGCCATCGATTTCGCCGCCGCCCCCCGTCACTTGGGCGGAGCTGTGCTCGTTAATGCGCGAGAGGCGGGGTGACTGGGTGGGCGGGACAGGGGGCGGGTCGGAAACTGCGTCCGTCGTTGCTCAGTCAAAAACACTCGCGGAAGCAAATCCCCGGGAGCCGCTCAGTGGAATATACGTCGTCACGGCGCAACTCCTCGCGAAGTGGTCAGAGCTATAGAGCTGTCTGTTGCAGTTCGAACACTCGTACTACAAATTTGTTTGTTTTGGTTTGTTTGTTTATGTTTTTATTTTATTTTTTATTTTTATTTTATTTATTTTTTCATTTTATTTATTTACTTTTTTATTTTTATTTTATTTTTTAAAATTTCATTTATATATTACTATATTTAAAATTAATATATTTATTAATTTATTTTTAATTAATTCATTCCCATGTATGTATTTGTTAACTTATTATTTTATTTTAAAAATATGCGAGTTACAATAATATGTTTGGACTAAGCTTACTATGAAGGTTACCTCCTCAAGGGGTGAGGGGGATTTCTTTTTTTTAAATTAATGCCTCATGTCGGTCGCGTTTAAGAGTGTCTACAGAACATGAGATCTGTTTTCTGCTGGAAATTGCGAGTGGAGTTTTGTTTCTGAGAAGCAGGCCGAGTTGGTTTTATGCTCCAAACGTGACGTCGCATTTATTATCTGATTATTCGCCCTTCCACAATACAACGCCTCCAGCCGTAATTGAAAACACAAGCTTTGGAATTGGGAGCCAGTTCGCCTAGCTTCCATTACGCCTGTGACACGGCATTACCTGCTGAATATTTGCGTTTGACGTGCTTTTTAGAGAGACTGTGCTATTCCTAACTGATTGACATACTTCTACTGTTTAAACTTTTGGGAATTCAGTTGCGAGTGTTTTGTGAGTATGGTGGGCCTCATACAGTATGTGTCTCATTTTAATTATTTTTTTCTAGATCTTTGTAAGCGTGATTTATCTCAATGTCTGACTGATAACCTTCAATCAAAGGTTCGTGAGTTCGAACGTAACCTGAAGAATGAATGTTTGTCTTTTCATATTCGTGCAAGTCATGTTGCAGAAAGTCTAGTGATATTATTATTTCAAAATGTTTACAAAAACGATTATGAATATTGTATTGATCGAAGCACACCTCTTTAGAGTTGTACGGATTCAGTCTAAAAGCCCTGGTAATGAAAATATGTATAACAAAAAAATCGATAAATTTTTAAAACTTGCATGAATGGAAACATAAAAATCAATATCCCTTGTGCGTTCCTTTAAAGAGTTAAAAACTTATTATGTAGCCCCAAATATTCCGGATATTACCAAGCAAATAATTCATGTTCGATCATGTTCAAGGGAGTGTTCAAATAGAAAAAGGTCTCGTTTGACGATTCGTTCATCAACTGAATTATGTTTCAATACGTATAATTTGGCATAATTAGTAGACAAATTCGTTATCGTTATGTTAGAACTGCAATTGACTAAGTTTAAAAAGTGGATAAATTACATATGCAGTAGAGAAACAACTCCGAAAACTAATTGTCTTTAGGTTACTATTATTGAAGATATCCGGATGATTGTTTCACGTTTGATATGACCGAAGTTTTATTGGTGTTCGTTCTTTAATGGTATATGTAATAACACGATTGCGAACGACGTTTGGCCATAATGCAAATAAAACGAAAAACCGAGAGGTAATGGATTACGCTGTCATTTAAAAGTCAAAATGATTGATGTATTAATGTTCATTTCGTGTTCAGTTTTTTTGTTAAAAATATTTAAACATTTGCATGCCTTCATTAACCAAAGTTATCGGAAAAGTATCAGGAGATAACAAACAAATGGAAGAGATGAAAAAGGAAATGAAGTAGAGGGAGGAAAGAAGAAAGTAAAAGAGAAAGATAGGACAGAACCACTGATATAAAGTGAGAGATAGACAAATATTTGGTTACGCGTCTCACAAATTACTGCGATCATTCAGATTTCATTCCATTAATTATTTCATTAATTACAAATGACCGCACGTTTTGGTATTTATAAATCATCTTGTTTAAAATAAAAATAACGATACGTATTTGTTACAATAAATGAACTAAATTGCACGTATTTAAAAATAAAGTTTAGCGTAATGTAATTTTTTTGATCACTACCCTGATGATGTGAAAGAAAAAGAAAAATATTAAAATAATTCAATTATTAGCAAATATGAATCATAGAAGTGATGAACATCATTTATTCAATAGCAAGACCAATTTCAACTTATAACAAAAACGAAATAAATGCCATGTATTTCAAAAAGTTACTACACGAATATTTGTTATTTCTTCTTCAAGAAGTATAATAAATATTGACAGCAGTATATTTGATACTAAGAGAAAAAACATAATGGGAACAGCAAATACGACATACCAAAGTTGTCAGGGTCTTGACAGCTACAAGACTTCGACTCAGACATAAGTAAAGGACCTTTTGCACAAGATCAAAGAAACCAGAACTTTTTGTCCCAGTAATAAATAATTCTCCTCCATTTCCTCTGTTGTTGTTTTTTGTGACGTGTTGTAATATATCTTCTCCTTGACTTCTCTTAAGGACCACATGGTTTGTAAAATACTGGCGTATAACGTTTAATATTAAATAGGCCGCTTCTAGGATAGGTGTTTTTCTCAGAAAATAGTGACCTAAATTCCGATACTTGTGGCTAGGCCCATTCACTTGAAATATTGTAAGTTTCAAAGGCCGTCAAGGAAAAAATGTTAAAAGTTGATATTCATGTTTTTAACGCAACAAGTAATAGCGTAACGTAATTTGGTTTTAGTTTGTCCAAAATTGAAGAGCATTCGCTTGTATCGATCAGAGATTTTTGCGAAAAAAAAAAACACATTCACATCTGCATTCACACACATTCATTTTTGTATATTAAAATTAACGTATCGTGGCAAATTACTTTGAATCAATATAAACCATTTTTAGCAACTACCAAGCTATCCCAACAAGTATGAAATCCAATAAATTAATAATTACAAAAAAGTAGATGAAGCTAAAAATGTATTTACTTTTTCGTGCAAATCATATCGAATCTTAAATTGGGGAAGTCTTTATTTTTTCTTCTACTTTTAATTCATTTATATTTCTCTCTCTCTCTATCTCCCTCTCTGATTATTTATACTTGTCGCTCTCTTCTTCTTCTACTTCTTCTTCATACTATATTTTTCCCTCATTCTACTCATATTGCAATGCAAGTTTCGCTACCTTACGTTAACCTCACTCACTTTTTCCTACTTTCCCTTTATTTCGTTCTCTTTCACTTTTACTTTTGTTTCTCATTCTACCGTCTCTTCTTTTCCTTCCCTCTTTTCTTTTTCCGCATCATGCTATTCCGGTTTTTTTTACACCATTCTCTCTAAGGGCCAGTGTGAGTTCTGATTTTTTGCGCTGTCTGCAGATGTGCGATTTCAAGTCTTTCCGAGGCCCCGAGAAGGCAGCTCGGCAAGGCAGGCTGGACAAAAGGCAACACGGCATTCATGCAGAAAATCAGAGCGCCGAAGCGGACGGTCAAAGAAACGGGCTGTGTTCCCTTCACGAGCGCTTCGAGTCAATAGCAACGCGAGTGGGGGTGGGGAAGGGGGCGTGGAGGTCCGGCAACCGAATAAAAAGGACAACGCGCTCGCCCGTACAGAGTACAGTGATTTTTATTGATTATTTCGTGTTTCCGGGGCGTCAACTGGTATTGTCTTTATGCCAGAAAGTGTAGTGTATGTTTTATCTTAGGTGGTGGGGGCGGTGGATGGTGAGACCAGACGCCGATCTACTCGACGGCTTGAGAGGTTTTACTCATCCAGGTATCTCCCACCAGCGGTGAACCTTACCAGCAGGCACGGGATCTCTAACTGGTCACCCGTCATGTGGGGTAGTGTAATTCATGAAAGACTGTTAGGGGAGACGATAGGATAAATAAGACGAAGGAAAGATCGCACGTATTTACTGGCTCATTTGTTAGCGTACTGCTGTGTTATTCGAATTGTGTTGGTCGGAGAAATCACCGAAAACTACCGATCAGAGAAGTCAACAGCTAGAATTCTCCTACAGACAGCGCATCTATCCGATCTAGGATTCTAACTAGTGTCGAAAATCCTTCGACCTTCGGAACTTCTAACTGAAGACCTCCCGGTCAGAGGCACTGTAGTGACATCAGTTGAGCCTTGAGCCAGCAAAGACTGTCACCGCGAAACCGATGATAGCGAACTGCTCGGTTTGTAAGGTGATACAGAATTGCCTTACGAGCTGGGAGGTTGTGCTTCTGTTGCTAAAGGTAATCCTATTTATAGAAAAGTGTCGAAATATTAAAATTATGCAGGTCAACAAAGAAATCATTAGAAATAAAAGTCTGTGTAATTTACTATGCATCAGACCCTGATTCCAAATATGTACTTACAATTTATCTATCACCTATCTTTTTTCTGGTAAGATAGTTTAAATTTTGTGAACGTGCGAATGTGCGAATTTCCCTCCAAAATAAGGACTTACTTCGTCAACAATAAAATGTGTCCAGAAAAGAAAATATGTGAGATATAGACGAATATTTTCTGAGATAGGGCGGTTTTCACATTGTGAGCTCACAACGGCACTATGCTTCACTATGTGAGCACACAACGGCAAATTCGTTCCTTAAGAAACTGCTATTACTGGGAATGAAGTGAGCCCTTTTTGTGACCAACGTATTTCAAAACAGATATAGAAGAAGCAGAAATAGAAGACTTTTTATGAGCCTGGAAAAAATAGTGTTATCAATGTTCCTCTTGTTGATGCCAAATGATATTTCTCCGTCCCCTTCATATAAAGCTTGGATTAATTATATCGTGAAGACAATTGGTAAGACAAACTGTAGCGCATTCCAGTATCTCTGTGAAACATTTCCAAAAATAAGCGCAGCAAAAGTAAATGAAAGGAACCTAGAGATTTTAAAAGATCACCAAGTTCACATAAGCGATAATTCCAGAAGAACAAGATGGCAGAACTACTATTCATTGGGTGTGTGAAAATTTCCTCGAAAAAAAAAAAACAATTCTTCAGATTTTGTTAATGGAAGCAGGAGACTTTGGTGAACATTTTAAGACCTGGGATGTAGAATGTCACTCAAGTTACAGTTTCTACACTCTCATTTAGATTTCGTCCCTAATTATGTCGGTGACGTGAACGCTGAAAAATGTAAGTGGTTTCACCACGAGATCAATACAAAAGAGCAACGCTACGAAGGTTTCTGGGATGACTCCATGATGTCAAATTTCTGCTTGATGTTATACAGAAAAGATCCTTAAACAGTTCACAAGAGACGCGGAAGTTCACATTTCTGAGTAAGTTTTACTAACACAATTTATAAGGAAATGGAAAATGGGAGATTGTTAGTGTAAGAAATGGTTTCGCTATTGTAGAAAAATGATGGATGATAGCGAAAATTTGAATAAAAAGCTGAAATCTGTGTTACAAAGCGCTTTAGAAAAACATTCTTACAGTTCTGATGATTACAATTCTCAGTTCTACTAATGTTCGACCCTAAGCCGCCATTCTGATTGAGGTTTTTCTGGGTTTACTCAATCGCTTAAGGCGTATGCCGGGATGGTCCCTAGAATTTGCTTCTCCCAGACTAAATGTACAGCTTGTCGTCCCCATCTTAAACGATGTTAGCTACTCTAAATGCGATGAAAAATCAGTGATTAGGCGGATAGAGCAGGCCCTAAGGTTGAGCCTCGCCAGATAAAGTAAAGATTATTCATATTATTTATTTATATTAATATTTATATTTTATTATGATTATGTATGATTATTGATATTATTATTATTACAAATAGTTTCATTTTGCAGAACTGTGTGTCACTGGAAGATAAAAGTGACATAACGAAGAGCCTTGCGGTAGAACTCATTATATCCATTAACTTGCTGAAATTTTCTTGCCACATGAAAATGTATGCTCGAAGAAAAAAACTTAAATCTACCTAAACCTCCGCGAAAGGAAAGATAAAATTATATAATAGGGAGTTTAAACAATAAATGCATCATCTTTCCAGCCCTCTCCAAGGTCATCATTTTGATTCAGAATCTCGAACTCTATTTTTCATTTTATATTCTTTGTGACTTTGGTATATGTTATTTTTGCGATCAAATGATACTAGTTTATGTTCTTTTGTTAATAAATATTAGAATTATCCACAAACTGTATTAGGATTTTTCTTTGATACCATTTGACGCTGAGTTCGGGGTTTGGCCGTGTGATATTAGATTTAAAATGAATTTATTATTTTTTCAACCGATGAAGCACAAAGCTTGAAATATTTATAAGGCTGCATATCTCATGATCTACTTATAGGCCTTTCTGACTACCATATTGAATCGGGATTTTTTATACAATGAAGACCTTTAACGTATCACAATTGTTTGGTTGAAACCCTGTACATATGAAAATAGTAGTGCTTCCTCCGCAGAAAACAGACCAGAAATATTTCGGAAGTTACTATGAGACACCGGTTTGATAAGAAGTAATTTTTAAATATAACTTTCATACAAAACATATTTATGTGCTGATTATGGAAAGAGTCGTAAAATAAATACCTCTATGTTTACTTTCACTTTTTCTATTAGACTCTGTCGCGTTTCCTCTCATAAGGAATATGAGGTATACCAAAGATAATTTTTTACTTCTGAAACACTTTTTTGGTTGCTAAACAAAGAAAGGAAAGAGAAACATTAGCTGAAGAGTGAAGCTAAGAAAGAATTTCAGGAAATGGGGGTCGGAGAATTGGTGGGCAAAATTTGGATCAGGAAACATTGAAATATTATAATTTACCTAAAACATGAAAGTAGATGTTGTAGTGTCTCAAGACAAAGGCAGAAAGAAGAAAAAACAAAAATAAATATGAGAAGGATGAAAAGAAATAAAAGATTCAATAATAATAACATATAATTTTCTCATGACTTTGACAATGATTTAAATTAATTGCAAAAGCGCATCTAGCGTGTGAATATTGACAAACATTTCATTAACGTGCTCTGTTTAATTTATATTTTACTACTGTGTAAAATAATGTATTGCTCTCAGGGGCAAATAGATATTGTTTACTTGTGAATATTTGTAACCTCATTTGCCTCGTACAGTACTCTCACTCGTACCATAATTTACTATTATGATAATTACGTAGTTTGCGCACGATACGGCTGCTTGTAATATGGGACATTGCGAAGCATCAGGGGAACATTGGAGGAATTGGAATTGGAGGGAGCAAGTAGAGATATCGAGAGGTAAAATAGAGCATAGATGTGGATCAGAATTGGTGTGGTACAAGTGTAGCAGATGAATAGGGAGATAGCATGGAAGGACGACTGACGACAAGAGAGGACAAGAGAGAGGAGGTTGTTGTTTTGTTTTGACAAACAGCTCAAATATGGCCATAAATGCACCGCGTGTGAAATGCGTGTATTTAAGTAAGCAGAAATACTTAAGTAGAATTTAGGGGAGGAAAGTAAGACAGGAAAAGGCTTTGGGTCAATGGGGGTTAATATGATTAAGCCGAAAATTGAGGCTATGGCGATACACTTTAAAAATTGATAGTTTTTGATACGCAGATGTGACAAAATCTAGAAAATAGTAGTAAATTTATTCTATTATTACTGACCAAATTCGAAATGTTACAGCATTTGGCCAAAAGCAATAAAAATGACTTAATTTTTCAAACATTTTTCCCCGAGAACGGAAACTTTTGTTGTCACATCATTTTTATAGCAGTATAGTTTTGAAAATGCTTAATCATTCAGAAAGAATGCATCTATTTTTCTCGTTAAAAGATTTTTAAAATATGATCGTGCCATGACATATATGATGCAGCGATGATGTAAAGGTTAACGTATCTGACTGTTATACCCAAGTTAGCGGGCTCAAACCCGATCGAAGCCGTGGGTTTTTTAAGGCGAAAAAATCCTTCGTACGCCATCCTTCGGTGGAGAAGTATAGCTGGATGTCTCATGTTAGTAGATTTACTTGCATGTAAAAGATCCTCAACACTAAATGAAGCCAACATTCAAATCGCATGTTCCGTCGCCAAATACCTTTTTTTGTGTGTAAGTGGGTGGAAGGAACGAAGCGACATTTGCTTGGTCAGACGGAAGAGTGAGCCTCATGGCCCTCTTGCAACCTCAAATAAGGCATAAATTCAATTCATTTCCTTTCAATTCAACATATCTTGCATCTATGTAGGGCGAGAAGATACTGCACCTAACGCAGGCACCTTGCCTGGATCAACACTACCTTGAACTACTGAACAATAGATTAAGTTAAGATTTCAGGAAAATTTTTCCTGGCAATTTCATAACTTTATAATTATCCCAATGGGTTTTGCATGGCAAGACCTGGTTTCCCGTATGGTTTCACTCTCCCCCAACGTTTCAGATCAGCCGGAAAAACTCGATATCAACAATGTGAGGAAGTCAGGAAAGTTGTTCATTCGAGTAATGAAAATATAACCCGCAAACACATTATGTTTTAGCTCAGGTACATGAGACGTTTCTAGTTGGGCACCCCTGGTACATAACATAAGTAGCAAGATGACACGTGGCGGTAGCAAGATGGCATAAAGTGGGAGCCAAATGAGGCACGAGGTGGAAGCAAGATGCCATGAGGCGGGAGCAAGGTGACAGGAACAAGAAGTCAGGAGGTGGGAGCAAGGTGGCACGAGGTGGAAGCAAGATGTCATGAAGTGAGAGGAAGATGGCGTGGGGTGGGAGAGAGATGGAATGGGGGGAGAGATGGCAGGAGACGCGAGAAAGATGAAAGGCATGATGCGGGACCAAGATGGCCCGAGGCAGGAACAAGACATGTGGCGGGGCCGATATAACAGGCACAAGAAGGCACGAGGCTGCAGCCAGGTGTCATGAGGTAAGAGCGAATTGGCATGAAATGAGAGAGAGATGACATGGGGCAAATGAGGGCGGAAGAGAGATGGTAACGAGGCAAGAGCAAGAAGACATGAGGCGGAACCGAGATAACTGGCACAAGAAGGCACGAGGCGGCAGCATGGTGTCATGGGGCGAGAGCGAGATGGCATGAAATGAGAGAGAGATGACATGGGGTGGAAGAGAGATGGCACGGGGCAGGAGCCAGAAGACCTGAGGCAGGACTAAGATAACATACGCAAGAAGGCACGAGGCGGCAGCAAGGTGTCATGAGGCGAGAGCAAGATGGCACGAGGTAGAAGAGAGATGGCACGAGGCACGAGTAAGGTGGCACGAGGCGATAGCAAGATCTCGCGAGGCCGTAGAACGAATGCGTAGGACGGAGAGAGTCGCGTCGGAGGAAGGGGAGGATGGGCAGAGCAAAGTGTGTCTGGTGTGTAAAGAGCCCTGCTCCCATTTTCGTGGGAGCGAATTCACTTTATGGGCGGCGGGGGCCGTATGGCGACCTCGAAAGCTTTCTCGTGACTGAGATTGCCCTTTGCCCAAAGAACCGCAGCGAATGGGTGGGACTGGCCGAGGGAATGTCGGTCAGAAGTTCTTTAAGCTCACAAACACTCGATGCCAAGCACGCGCGAGAAAATAGATTTATTTATGAGCAGTTTGCGCGACGAATTTAACAAATTATACGGTGAATTATAAAATGCGAGGAAAGAAAATAATTTAGAGAAGACGTGAAAACCAAAGAAACCGCTGTTTCTGGTAGGTTTGTATTCTTTTAACCGGTTAGAGCTGACTGAATACTGATCGTACATAACGAATATTTGATAATATTATATGATAGTACTAATCAACATTGCTGATCAAAATTATTTAATACTATCTATCCTAAAACAGTTAATTAAATTATTATATTTTTTACGAATTGTAAAAATGTATATGTTGACTTCAATAATTAGTTCTTTGATTATTTTGTTTTATATTTATTGAAGTGAAATAAATTAAGAAAATTATTTAGTACTTTATTTAAATGAAATCTCCTGACGTCAATATTAAAGAAAATATTCCTATCACTATATAAACTTAGAATTATATTTTGTGTTTTGTGAAGAATTCGCAATGTCAGTAAAATCCATTAACGATGAATCAACATATGGCATCAATTTTGTCTCTTGCATTTCGGTCAGTGAAGTTGGTTTGTCGCACTTCAAATAATCTAGGCAATTTTATGTGATTTTTCGTAATTCAAAAGAAATTGTTTTAACGTATGTATGCATTTTTATTTTGTTCGCCAAGGAGGACATCACTTTCTCTTGAGATTTAATTACAAGGAAAACACAATTAGCATATGACCCTTACATGCCTCTAACAGATAACGGTATGGTTCGCCCCATAATGTAGTACAATCGTGCAGCAGTATTCTATTACGTTTTGCGAATTCATCATTACACTATAGAATTCCATGCATTCTTTCTTTATAACTGACGACAAATTCTTTACAGGTTTCGTACGTTTTTATTCTCAGATCATGACAACGTATTTACATTACTTTCATTCAAGTCCTTTTTGGTAATGACTTAGCTAAATGATATGACGATCCTGAGTTACTAAAGACAAATTCTCAGTTATAAAACTATTTATAAAAATTAGGTAAAAGTTAAGGCTCTAGAACATTTTTATTGGCTGTATCGCAGTGTCTGCCACAATATATGAATTGTCAGTACCCGAAAACATTTGGGTTCATTTGGGCTCTAAGATGAGCGCAGCTAAAATTTCACCAAATATCTGTATTGCGACTAATAATTTGAACGCCACTGTTTAGAATAACATAAAACACAAGGCATATTTTATGGTTAGTAAATATATACATTTATATTTCCACATGTAAGTAGGAAATTGTTATTTGCCACACGAATTTTCTTCCAATACTAAAACGTTCTTCCTTTTGAAATCTGGTGGTTTGGATATGGATATCGAGGTGCGAATCCATATTTTCTTACGTATCGAACTAATAGGAAGTAATGTTATGAACGAATGAACCCCGTAGTTCCATGGTTCGATCGTAAGTACTTCCTGTGTAGGTGATGTGCGGACCTGCTTTTGCCTGTGCCGTAAGGAGCCCATCAGGGGGCATCTTGGGACATCGTTGGCTCCGAAATGTATCGGGCTACGTCTCTGTGCGTGAATGTGGAGCGATAACGGCGCGAAGGCGGCAGGGCTGCGGGGCTGAGGGCGAGAAACGTCTTTCCGAAAGGGCCGTTATCATAACGGTGATCCCTGTTTATAGAGTTGCTCGACGTTCAACGAAGAGACGATGGTTAGTGGGCAATTCCTTTCAAGTTCGTTCTGAGACAAGAACATCAGCCAACGAAATATGATGGAAAATGAAAGGTATGCTTTTAGCGCGTGATATGCCAGTTAAAGTTAATGTAATGATGGTTTCGTTCCTGGCTTGCTAACTGCTGCTCAAATCTTAAACTGTGTGAGAAGAGTATTCGTAATCTGAAGCTATGGAAAATAATAGAAAACTCGGGGTAGTGTAGTAAACACAAACGTATTCACGTATTGTTTTGTGAAGCGTCTTCACATCTGCCAGTCGGCAATGTTCCATTTATTGTTGTTCTAGATTTACCTGATATCTGTGCTAGAGCCTTCAATGAAAATCTAACTGACCACTTAAATGTATTTATCCAGACTATCTGGCCACTTTCTCTAGATTTGTCTCACTATGTCTCGCTTTGCCTTGCTCTCTATCACTCTCTCGCTCTCTATCATTCTCTTTTGCTCCCTCTCGCTCCCTCTCGCTCTCACTCTCGCTCTCTCTCACTCTCTCACTCTCTCTCGCTCTCTCTCTCTCTCTCTCGCTCTCTCTCGCTCTCTCTCGATCTCTCTCGCTCTCTCTAGCTCTCTCTCGCCCTCACTCTCTCCCGATTTCTTCTATGTGCCTTAAAACAGCTCTTCAAATTGTCATGGTTATCATTTCAAACATTCTCCTATTTACTAAATAGAATTGCTGAAATAAAATGATTTGAATATAACGCTACAACCAACAAAAATATTTTGCTTATTCTTCTGAAAAAGAAGTATTGTTACATGACTGACTCTACTAGAGAGAACAGAATTTTCAAATAAATATTACTGATGCTAGAATGTTAGAGAAATGTTGGTTTTGTCTCTCGAAGAGCGGTAGCAAAGACGTGTTAATGTAGGATACGTATAGACTCCCTTTACACCCTGTCGTATACACTTACACTTATACTTACGTGTACTACACAACCACTCAAGTCAGGAGACCAATCAAGAGCTTATACGAGCTTATTCGTAGCTTGTACTGGCTGGAGCCATGGAGGCATGGTGCCTCGGTGGTGGGAGATATCTGGATGGGGAAAACCCTGCAAGCCAACGTGTAGGTCTGCGTTGGATCTCAACATCCCGTTGGGGAAATAACGCCACTCCCTTCTATTAACTACATTAACTATAATTACAAGAATAATTACCACAGCAATAGACGAGACCGAAAACACAAAAAATCGATCACTCAAACAATTTCGATGCTTTTTTCGTAACTACTACGGTTATTATTTCTATCTTTTGCGATACTTATTGCCTATACAACCACGACCTTTTTTTTTATGATTTCGTGTCCCACACGACATCATCAATAGCCACCGAAAGTTTTCTCGTGGTTGTTATGATTTTTTTGGCGGCCCGTCTCCGAGGCCGCTTAGTGGCAAAAGCCGACTTCCGCGCGCCAACGATCCGCAGCGGGGTCGTGCGGCAACACGCAACTGCGGATGTTGGCGCCGCTCGGCCCTTCTCGAAGCCCGCAGGGCGGAGCCGAGGCGGACGCCCCACGGGGGCGATGGGGCCCACGTGGCCGAAGTTGCGTCGACCCTCGGGCGAGGAATCGGATTTTCAACCTCGACTTCGGATGCCACAGCTCAGCGGCGACCGCGTTCAACACCCGACATCGTTGGTTGGGAGAGCGTAGGCTGCGTTGGAGTTCGACGTTGGTGAATGTGCGGTGTTAGTGACGTAGTTGAAAAAGATTGACTAAACAAGCTGTTTATATACAATTTTCAAATGTGGATGATTCTTTGTGAGGTGGTCAACGGGTTTCCTCTTCCTAAGAATTAATTGTAAAGAAACAATAATAATTTTTTTAAATAGATAGTAAGCATCAAAACACGTGAAAAAGTTGTACTGTTAACTGATACATGTATCACATCCAAAATATTAATAAATAAAAAAAGAGATGTAGTTGGGTTAAATGAAATTTAGATTTAGATTTATTTAGTCAAAAACAGTAAATGCTGTAAGTGACGTATGGGGGAGAAGATCATCTGCGCATGTTTTTTGAGTTCCAGTATTCCTCCCCATCATTTTAACTATAAATAGTTAAAAGATAAGTAAAAGTTTAAGATAAATAAATAAAAATATAATTTAAAAAGCGCGATATTAGCAACGTTTGAAAACTTATTAGATATTTTCGTTCCCGACTTACAGAAAATCCGGGTAAATAATGACGCAACGTCAACACGGAGTATTTTGTACATTCATTACTTTTAAACCTCACGCTGTTGCTCTGAATGCACGAACTGTGGAATGGTTGTAACCTTGATATGCCTGGCTTAGATATCCCCCCTCCGCCCGAGGTCCTGAGAGGCCGACTCCCTTTTGCACAGCCAGTAGCGGCATTGCGCTCCCAGCCAGCTATTAACCGGCTCCGTTAGAGCGAATCTTGAAAATGTCTGGATTGAGCGACTCAAGTATTAGATGTCGCGCTTGACTCGTTCGGAATTGGTCCACTGGGCTGACGGCACAAAGGAGTGAGATGGCTACAATGAATGACGTTTCAAAAAAAAAACGATTTACTATAAACTTCCTACAAATGTTCGTCCCTCTCTACACACGAAAACTGACATTTCGTTTAAGGTTGCTGTCTACCCGAAAAATTAAAAATAAAAGTATTATTTTCTATCTATTCTATATATAT
>BOPP01000172.1:706504-736856 GCA_017312745.1 Gryllus bimaculatus
ACAACACAGAGGAGATTCTTTGGTCTTTCGCTTCTCTGCGTCTCTTATGCTTCTTAGCCTATTCTCCCGATTTTCTGACGTCCCGTTTCCAATGCTTAAAACAGCTTCTTCAAATATTGTCATGGTTATGCATTTCAACTATTCTCCCTATTTACTAAATAGAATTGCTGAATAAAATGATTTGAATATAAGCCTACAACAACAAAAATTTTTGTTATTTCTGAAAAGAGTATAGGTCTAAAATGACTGTGACTCCTACTAGAGAGAACAGAATTTTCAAATAATATTACTAGATGCTGATGTTTAGAGAAATGATGTTGGTTTTGTTCTGCGAAGAGCGTAGCAAAGACGTGTTAATGTAAGTAGTATAGACTCCCTTTAACACCCTGTGTTACATAACTATCTTCGTGTATACACAACCTCAAGTCAGAGACCAATCAAGAGCTTATACGAGCTTAATCGTAGCTTGTACTGGTGGAGCCATGGAGGCTGGTGCCTCGGTGGTGGGGAGATATTGGATGGGGAAAACCCGCAAGCCAACGTGAGGTCTGCGCTGGAGCCTCAACATCGTTGGGGGAATATGCACTCCTTCTATTAATACAAATTAACTATAATACAGATAATTACCTATAGCAGTTGACGAGAACGAAAAACAAAAATATCAATCCTCAAACAATTTGATGCTTTTTCGTAAGTACTAACTACGGTTATTATTTATCTTTATGCGATAGCTTATGAACAATACAAAACACGAGCCTTTATTTTATGATTTTGTGTCTCCACACGAACCACATCAATAGCCGAAAGTTTTCAGTGGTTGTAATGACTTTTTTTTTTTGTCGCGGCCAGTCTCCGAGCGGCTTAGTGGGAAAATGCGCGACTTCCCGCGCGCCAACGATCCGCTCGGGGTTGTGCGCCACGCAACTGGCGGATGTTGGCGCGCTCGGCCCTTTCTCGAAAGGCCCGCAGGGCGGAGCAGAGGCAGACGCCCAGGGGGCGATGGGTCCACGTGCCCGAAGTTGCGTCGACCCTCGGGCGGAGGAATCGGATATTTTCAACCTCGCTTCGATGCCACAGCTCATGCGCGACAAGTTCAACACCCGACATCGTTGGCTGGGAGCGCGGTAGGCGGTTGGAGTTCGACGATTTGGTGAATGTGCATGTGTAGTGACGTAGTTTGAAAAAGTATTGGACTAACATGCTTTTTATATACATATTTGCAATTTGACGATTTCTTTGTGAGGTGGTCACGGGTTTCCTCTTACCTAAAGGATTTAATTTGTAAAGAATACAATAGTTAGTTTTTAAATAGATAGTAAGCATCAAGAAAATGTGAAAAAAGTTGTACTGTTAACTGCACACAATGTATCACATTCACAAATATTATAAATAAAACAGAGACGTTAGTTGGGTTAAATGAAATTTAGATTTGATTTATTTAGTCAAACAAACAGTAAATGCGTAAGTGACGTATGGGGGAGAAGATACTGCGCACGTTTTTGAGTTCCAGTATTCTCCCATCATTTTAAACTATAAATAATTGAAAGCTTAGTAAAAGTTTAAGATAAACAAATAAAATATAATTGAAAAACTTATTAGATATTTTCGTTCCGATTAAAAAAATTATTTGTAAATTGAAAAACAGAAAATTCGACGAACATTTTCATTCATTTTGGCGTTGACAGCTACCAGAAAGCACACAGTACAACAAATGAAACCAATTGCTATGCAGTCAAAACAATTTTCTGCGCAATTCCATTGCCATTCGTTGTTTTCAGAACCGTGTCTGTATGTGCGGATAGCATTACTGCGCATGCGCAATATCTCCCTCACCGTGTGCCTTGCTCGCATTGTAACGGTCGGCGGATGCTAAGATATCTTCACGAACTCTGGGGTCCGTGCTCTTAATCGATGAGTTTGGAAGACTGTCAAATCGATTTTAGTTCTCTAGTAGGCTGTTTAATCAACGGAAACGATTGAATGGAATATTCAATCTACAGTTCACACGTTTTCAATTGCTTGATTCGGAACTCTATGATTGTAATTCTCTGGCGGATCGTTTGATCCATGAGATTGATTGTTTGGACAGTTCAATTCGTGCTTTCAACTTTTGAATCTAGTCTACAACTTATTGGATTTTAATTTATTGTGGTGCGTTTGATTCGTGTGAACTACAACTTTGTGCGTTTTAATGTGAATAAGGAGATAAAGCTTAAGTATATTCAAATCGCCTTCCCGGACCGCTATCTTTAAGGAGGGTTGTTATCTCGGTTGGAAATGTTTAAAAGTTCAAGACCACTTTGACATTGTTGTTTACCGTGTTATGGAATGGTTCGTTTTCCCACCCACCATGCATCATAAATATTTTTCTATCATAATGTTTTGGGGGACGTAGGACCTAGCCTGCATTGCAGAAACACGTCACACGCAGGTGGTGTCATTCCTTAATCTCTTTGTTCACAGTAATTTACACTATGATATGTTTCCTCCTCGATTGTACTAATGTAATACGTTTAATGAAACATAGAATGTGTGGGAGAGAGAATTATACGGAAATACATAATAAGAATCGGAATCTCATTGTCTCACTCGCAGTTCGTTAGACTTCAATAGAAGTTTTAATCATTGTTGCACTGTATTTGATTTGAAATTGAGAGTATCGCATTGCTACCTGCACCAATACTAATTATCTTGGACTAATCACAAAGAGGTTTTGCGTGCGAGTGTGTACTACACTGAAAAACAGAGGTTTTGCAACAGGCAGATTCTCAGATTACAAAGGCCACTTTTGTGTGCAAAATCCACCTAATCCATTAATTTTTTGTCCAATACAGTAGGTTGCTTTCTCACAAGTCACTAGCACTGTATATTATATACAATTATAAATATGAAATGACCCCAGATTTAGGATGGACTTGATGCAATGTTATGAAAATTACATTTTAACATGTATATTACATGTATATTCTATACAACCAAGTATTTCAATGGAAGAAAAATCTTTTTCAATTGCACATTAACAGTCTTAATTCTTCATTTGAATGCAGATTTTTTGTAAGAAAACTCAAAAGGAAAAAATAAAGGAGGCAAGAGCTCAAAGACTTCTGAATTCAATAAAATGAGACATTTTTTCCGATGAGCACTTAAAAGAAGATTTTCTTTCATTATGGAGGAATGATAAAATTTAAGCTCTTTAACGATTATAATTAAGAAGAAAATTCAGGATTATATTCTAGTAGTAAATGATTCCTGAACCTCATTCTCATTTAATGAGAGAAAGCCGGAAATAGAAAGGACTATTCTAGCTATAGAAATAACAAGAGAGAAATATAGTGATTGATTGCACCTACGCCTGTCAGAGTACGATCATTTTATAGCAAAAAAAACATACTTTTAGCTAGAGTTATTTAGAAAAGGGTTTTTTTTAAAATTAGAAGGTTTACAGAACATTTTTGTGGTTGTTCCACTCGAGTAAAACTTTAGAACCAATTTATTAGTTATATAAAATTTTATAATAATATTGAAGGTATGAAATACTTAATTTGGATATTTTACGACTGGTTTATTTGAAACAACGAGTTCTCATAACGTTTACCTACGAAACAATGGAATTTACTGAGACCTTCCGGCACCGGTTTTTCACTACTTACAAATGAAATCGCATCCTTCATCATTAGAAAGAGTTATCAGGCAGAACACGTTATTTCTCTCTCACCTTGAGAATCCAACTCAAAATTTTTAATGCTACCGGGCTAGTGCTTGCTATTGGTCTAATGATTACCTTGAACCTTAAACGTCACGTGCTTAATGTTTTTTTTGTTTTTGTTTATTTATTTATTTATTTATTTCCACAGACCAGCATAACTGCTTTACAGAGATCGTGCTTAATGATGAAGCGATGCATTTTTTTGTGGCGACATGTGAAGAATCGATCTATGGATACAATATATCATGAAATATACATTGAGATGAAGTGTCACAACGGCTTAAGTAGGATTTTCACCTCTGCACCCAGTTATAAAACGCCAAACCACGAACCTATATAGTTGGTCCGAATCCATAAAAATTCAATACCAAGATTTCAATATATAAAATATGTATGTTTCTAAAGCAGCGAGGAAAATTATGTTATATACACTGTATAAGGAATTGGTATTTTCGTATACATTGAAATAAATACGGAACTTGACTTTGCCTTAAGAATGATTTTTTGTCCACTATGAAATGGTACCATTACTATTTCAAAATTTTGATTATTGATATTTATAAACCTCTTACATTTGTTTCATTTCACAAACGGAATTCCGTTTAGTGCATGAGAGGAAGCTCATCAAAAATATATTTAAAAATTACCTAAGCTCGACGACATCCCCTGTTACATTTACTTTCAACCGAAAATAATCGAATTTGCACGCAATCTACGTTACACTGCGTAAATTTAAAAACGGATTTTTACTCTCCCAAGTTAACTCTAGTAGCCCCGTCTCCACATCACATGTCTCATTCGAACACCACGCTCTCATACAGGCGATAATCCTCTTAACACGCAGTGGGTTTCCTGTCGTTATGGAGTCCGCGCGGATTTCGTCAGAAATAATTCGCCGATGGCGATAACCCAAAGAGCTTTTCTGGCTGCGAATCGCTGCTGAATGGATTCGTAATTGAAACGAAGTTTTTGTGATGAATGGAATAGTCGCGTCATAAATACGAAAAGGAACAACATTGATGTCGAGTGTGTGAGTGTCAATTGTAGTGCAATTATCAGAGGCCAAAGCATTTTACCAGTTTTCAATTTTGTATTGAATTGATGAGATTAATGGGAGATTGTCCATTGTTCATGCAAAAATGCTCAATAACGTAACAAGACTAGTGGTGCTGTAACAGTAGATAATTTTTCGTATTATTTTTAGAGGGTACAAATATAATAATGAAACTTTTAATCTATTGCTTCTTCAGCAAGTATTTAGCATAAGAGGTGCGGGACTTTTGAATATGACTTAAACACCATACTGTTTTCAAAGAGAGAGAGAGAGAGAGAGAAATACGAGAGGAAGAAAGGACTAGGGACAAAGATAGTAAGAGCTAAAGAGGTCGAGAGACAAAGGCAGGGAGATTGAGCGACAAAGACACTGAGAGACAAAGAAGGCGAGACAAAGAGACTCAGAGATTAAGAGAGCGAGAAACAAATTAAGATTAAGAGGGCTAGAGAGAAAGAGATAAAGAGTCTAATAGAGAAATAGGGCAAGAGACATAGAGGGAAAGAGACAAAAAGAGTGAGAGTCAAAGAGGACGGGAGACAAACAGAGAGAAAAATAAGACGAAAGACTGGAAAGGAGGGAAATAGCATGAAATGCTAAAAATGACAGCGACAGGGAAACGAATATTGAAAGGGAGCTTCTGAAAGAAAAGTTGGGTTTTGGACAGCAATAGACAAGACGACGAGAGACAAAGAAGGCGACAAAACACAGGACGGAAAGGAAACAGCATGAAACGGTAAAAGAAGCAACGACCGAGAAAAAAATTGTGAAACGGAAGTGGAGAGAGCAAAATCCGGAACAGGTCATCAACAGACCAAAGAAGCGAGAGGCAGAGAGGCTAAGAGGACAAAAGACGATAATATCAAGGGACAGAGAGGTTAAAAGATAAAGATAGAAAGAGAAATGTTGGCAAGAGACAAAGAGGACTAGAGGCAAAGAGACGAGCGAAATAAGACAAAAGACAGGTCGGAGAAGAAACATATGGTAAAAAAAGCAACGACTGAAGTGAATAGTGAAACGGAGCTTGAGAAAGCAAAATCTGGGTGGGGACATCAAGAGACCAAAAGAAAAAGAGACGAAGACATCAAAAGAGAAAGAGAGCAAGAGAAAAGTTGACGAGAGGCAAAGAGAGGAAGCGAAATAAGACGAAAGATAGTCGGGAGGGAAATAGAAATGGTGACCAAAGCAACGACAGAGAAATGAATAATGAAGCGGAGTTGGAGAGAGTAAAATCTGGGGCGGGACATCATGAGACAAAAGCAGCCAACGAGGAGAGCGTGCGGGGGCGCGGGGCGTGGCGGGTGTATTAAGTCGGCAGCCTGTTAGAGCGGGCGCGTACGCGGGACCAGTCCTGCGTGGGGGAGGAGTGAGGGGGGCGTTAAAGTTTAAAGGCGGCGATATAAGCTGGTCGCGGCGGTGGGCGACATCGTTAGGCGACAGCGGCCTACGCTCCCAAGGGAGCCTTTTATCGCGCTCTGTCGGCCTGGGGAGAACCAGCCCGCGGCACTCTGCTCTGAGCGCTGGTTCGTGCCGACTTTCTCCTACTGACGAAGAGTGGTCTGGTGTACTACTAGCTGCCAAGCTTCGTGACCGCCGACTTAATCTCCGTTGAAAGGAGAGGGCAGAGGATTTTCGAACGGCGACTAAATATTCAGAGTTCTTTGAAAGAAAGCAGTAGAGGAAGAGAGAAACACTGGTTCGTTTATTAATCATTTTGTGTTTTCTGGTGCGTCTACTGTTAGAGCCATTAATATCGCAAGTGTAGTGCATATTTTATCACAGGAGAAGGCTGTGATCCAACCCCAATAGATGGTGAAACCTGGCTTCGTCATAGGTCTACTTAGAGTATTTTATTATCCAGGTATCGCCACTGGTAGGACATCGCCCCAGTCAGGACAAGCTCCATGCTCCCGACATATGTGGTGGTCTAGTGCAAGTGGGTGCGTTAGTAAGGGGTGTAGTAAGTGTAAGTGTGTATTAGAAAGTTCTGTGGATAGGATAGGGAATTGAAAGAAAAAATACCGCATGGTTCGTCGCCAATTTGTTAAGTTACTCTTACGGCATGCGCATGGTGTTGAACGGAGGCACCGGAAAAGTCGGACAACGGAAAGGTAGATCATCTATCTCGTTACTTCAAGTCACTTCAGGTTATCCAATATTTCTTGTGTCAGAGAGTGTATTAATGATTTGAAATTTTTTATATTACAGTTTACGACGTTTTTGTCTCTTTTATTTTATTCCTTATTTCAGATCAGGCTATTATTTTCCATGCATTCTTTTCTAAGTTCATTCAATTTATATTAATTGATTTGGCATATCTCACATATTTTGAAACAAGAGAATAGACTGTTATCCAATTTTTTTGAAGTGACTTCTATTCCTTAACACAAACTGAAAACATTACGTTGCCAGCAAAATTCGTTTGAAATGGGTCACATTAAATCGTCAACCACACTACAATTTTGTATTTGCATAAACGTAAAAAAAGACTTTTGAAAGGAAGATTATATAGATACAAGAAATAGTATTTGACCAATATTTGACCAATTCCAGGAACACTCTGAGGGAATATGCACGGCCATTCAGATACATATCATGAACACATATTACGAATCAGATGAAAAAATATATTTTTTCCTCCTACATGAATGTATGCTTCATCTATTCTATTCATTGACTGACCATTGAAGGACCAAATTCAATACTTGTTTTGTTACATTTCTGTGAGCTATTTCTAAAATATTTTTTGTCCATAAAATGACCAAACAGAAGAAATGTTTATTGTTTTACGTATTATTTAAAATTTATTGTTGACATTCGACTTTTACTTTTATTATAAACTTTATAAACTATATTACTCGCACTTTTCGATACATTATATACAGAATAGACACAATGAGGAAAGGCATTTCTCACAAGGAAGAAATGGCATTTCTCCCTTTTACAAATTTTCCCTTGCCAAATATTTTTTTCATTAACTTAAAATGGTCGAGTTCAAAATTACTCTAATGTTTCAGCTGTAATTAATACCTATCTCCAAACCACACATTAAGGTAAAGGTAAAGCTCAGATGCCATGGTATGAAGTAATTAAAAAGTAAAAACCATTTAATACCACTGAAACAATAACCTCTACGTGTTTTTTTAAATAATTGAGGCTGAATGTAACTAGTATGGATACTACCATTGACAATGTGAACTGAGCAACAAAACGAAATAGGTTAATTTCAAATGTGAATGAAAATGAAGGATGAACTTTTACATTTCATACTCTGTTATATTACTCTCAAACATTATGAACTTCTCAATATCATTTTCATTTTGCCTGTTCTTTGTGTGTCTTTTCTTCTCTCTGAATGCATTTTGGCCAATTTTTATTAGATGAGTCCGGTGTTTTTACAACCTCACTGCCCACACAGACCTTGGGGCAATGAAATAAAATGTGCGAATAGTATATTTTCTGTATTTTCCATTTCAGCGTTGTAACACTCAAAGAAATTAGGGTATTAGAAATAAAATAAAAATATGATGTAGAATTTCCTATTTTTTACAAATATTTCAACACTTTAAATGTTTACTTTCACTGAGATATTTCCCATTTGAAACATAATGGCATTTTTCCACGCAAAATAATATTTTTTATCTTTCTTCCGGTTTTCTCTTTCATGTGATTTTGTCAAGAAATGTATTTTGAATTGTATAAATTTATTATTACCTTTGCATTATCAACGTATATACAGATAATGATTTCAGTTTAATTACGTTCAATTGCATCTCTACGTTTGACAGGTCATTTAGGAAAATCATTTCTTTTCAGTTCAATATTTTACACAACATCTTCGAAAATGTAGTACGTAGCTCCAAAATAAATACAGATACAAATACAGATATTTTGAATTTGGTTTTGTATATTTTAAATCTTCTAGTATTTAGGAACAGCACAAAAATCATGGAGGGTTGTAGTCTTATCGTTTGCGTCGCAGTTTTGAGTCGCAGTTACAGCAGAGATGTTCCAAGCCAACATTTGTTTTTAAGATGCTTTTTTCTAGAGATTTGTCAATGTCATCATTTGTGGACAACGTAATTTATTTTAAAACTTAAACAAAATACTTATACAAAATATTGTGTCAATAAAACACTTATTTATGAAATATTTTATACATACAATTTTAAATTCAAACAAAAACATCAACACAGAAATTGATTCAGTACTCTTTATAAATCACAATCAAATTCTTCGTTAACTCAATTGTGTAGACGTACAAGGGCGATTAATATGTCAAACAGTGTTAAATGACTCGATATCATGTGTAAGATACTTAGAAATTTTAACGATATCATACTCATTCATGCAACCACGCAATTCTTTTGTTAGAACTCCGAGTAAAACCAATGGCAAACCCTGCGAATAAAACGAAAAGTAATCCCTGTGAGTATAACGTAAGGTAAAGTGCACGAGTAACATAACAGATAAACTCTGCGGGACAAAATAAATAGTAAACCCTCCAAAAAGTTAATATTGTGGGTAAAACGAAGTGTAATCGCTAACTGTAATGGAAGGGTAAACCTGCGAGTTAAAGGGCAGTTATTCCTCGCAAGAAGAACGAAGATTTAATTCAGCAGGTAAAACAAAAGATAAACCCTGTGGGGTAAAACGAATTAGTAAACTATGCAGATTAAGCGAAGAGTAAACCTCAGTTCGATTTTTCACGTGGTTGTTAATCACGTTTTACGCTACCCGGTGAATTTTTTTTTAGATGAAACACTTTCTGGCAAGTGTGGGTTTGTTACATTTTCTGTTTTGGACATTGTCAAGTATGTCAAGTATTCTATTGTTAAAATTTAGTCCGACAAATTTGATCATGAGTTCGCTATGACATGGTCTTGGAGAAATTTGATTCATTGGCCCGAGATGACCTTCAAGCATAGAGGAGAGATTCAACTAGAGTGCGCGTGAACCTACTGCGCAGGTTTCAACATCTCGTGGTTGCATGTCACGTGATTTTGGGGCACCGGTAGCTTGTTTTGCGTTGTATTGTGTGTACCTTTACGTGCTGTTTTTTGTGCTAAAACTAGATTGTCTCCCTATGTTGTGGACATTGTAACGTATAGTGGAGGATCTGTAATAAAAAAAATTGAAAATGTCACTTGCTTGTGTTGACTGTAAGATAGTTCTTTGCCGGACTGATAGTGATGAAGGATCATATTCCTTCATTCAGAGGAGGGATGATCATGGGCTGAAATACCCTTCTGCACATGTGAAAATCTGCAAAAGAGCAGGAGTAGAAGTAGAATACTTCAAGGGAGAGGTAACATTTTTAACCTTTTAGCTACGGAGTTTTTTTTCCTTATGCACTCCTACCGGTACGGGCTTTTTTAAATAGACAAATTTGCTTGACCCCAGTGGAGGTTTAACTTCGGGTAGTAATGACAGCTACCCTCCCAGTGTTGAAAGTCCTTCTTGATAGAGATTTAAAAGGATTAACTGAGTAAGACAGTATAAACTTTTCCTCTGCAAAATGAAGTAATATTATTTTATGCAATGATCCTCTTTCTTTTTTTTTTACTTTTTTTCATTCTTTACGGCACCCACCCAGTCCTCACAACGTTGCATTTCAAGTTAATAATGCCTTCATATTTAGAATATTTAGCAAAAGCAAAACGCGACTGCGATCACCCATGAGAAACGTGGGCTGAGGCGGGTTTGTTTGGACTATGGTGTGTGACGGGAGGTGGTACACAGTGAAGCGTAACATATATCAACCACTAGTATTCCTATGAAAATAATGACAGTAATAAGATATGTACCAAAACTTGTTTCATAAAAATTCAAATAAAAAATAATCAATTATAAGCAATTGATTTCTAGCCACAATGAGCTATCCATTAAAACTAAATAATTACACTTCTCATAGTTTGAAAAGTTATTAGAAATTTAATGAAAAGGACATTGCCAATACAGTACAATACATTACACAAATAATACAATTTAACATATACAATAAGACATCCAATATATTGTCTATTAATTAAAGTTATAATCTTCGTAAAGTTCACATCTCACATACCTTAGTACACATTTCTTTTCTATTTCCAAACTCTTTCTCCTTTTTGTAGGTTAGCATCGATTCTATTTCATTTGAGTTTGTCAACTAACAGAATATATATATATATAATATATATTATATAATATATATAATATATATATATATAACTATATATATATACTTATTCTGTACACCAAAACTATATATTTACCCCGCCATGGCCATCCCGTAAATGTAAGTCCAAATTCATATGCTCACTGTTCACTAAAATTTAAAATTAAAAGTGTTACTATTTACGACACAACCCTCTCAAAAAAGCACAATAACAATAATTTCTTTTACGAGCTTGCACATGAGAATCCAATCTGCAGAAGAAAGCAGACCCTTAGCCTGAAGAACTTCCAATGCAATTAATTCTACAGCCAAACACGAAATGAATGGCTACACAGTGCCTAATTTTACGTATTAGTCGAGTTCTGGCTTTGACATTGAGTTTGGGTGGGCTTCAACTTTATCTGAATCCAACTTCATTTTGTTTTTACTAAATAATCGTACTATTGAGTTTAATTGTGAACGCAAAATACATTTTTCATTAAAATAACATCGTAATCTGGGCACCTCCGGATAAATGATTCAAACATTTAAAATTATACTAATTCACTGGGGTTCTAATAAACGTTTTCATAGTATCAGGACCTTTTTCTATGAATCGTAAATGGATGTAAATAAGAAATAATTGGTCATAAGAAAAAATAACGACTAATGTTTCAAGAATGGGTTTACAATTGGGTTTGCACAAATGAGCATTTCTATAACGAAATTGAAAAATATTTCTGGAGAAGAACAAACACATATCTGATATTGCAAACACAATGTCAGTATTATTAATCGCTTAAATATTTTAATTTGCAAACTTCTGGATTTACAAAGCTGAAATTTAATTTCCACTTGCACGTCATAAAATATTCGCGAGGTAAAGAAACAAACCCACGTTCTCTTAATGTCAAGAGAAACACTTCCAATTCTCGCTTCGTAAAAAAATTACTGGCTACGTTGCAATTATTCCTTAATGTCCTTTTAAATTACATTTCAACTCTGCAAACTTCAACTTTGAAAATAAACCGAGGTGTTCCCCATGCTTGACCATAAAATGTAAGATCATGATATATATATGCAATATAGTGTCTACAAAGCATTGCACCTGGAGTTTCTTGCAATAATGTCAAAAATGATGGTTTCCTACGACCATGAATACTTTTGTCCTACCAAGAACCACATAATACTACTGAATATAGATTTGCTTTATTTTTTAACCATTAAGTTATCTGATTCTTTAAAAAGACTTTAGAGAGAACACATTGTATATCTATCATATTTTCAAGACAACAATATCAATTCCCAAATACCTTTCATGAAAGCATATATTTATTTCATTACTTGAATTTTTTACTTACTTTCTTTTATCTCCATCCCAAATTACAATCGAGCATCTTATGTAGACGAAACCGTTAATGGCTTGTTCCATCTCATTAAAATAAACAACATTTATAATATATAACGAAAAAGCTGGGGGGATGTGAATTTTCAGGAAAACACAGCAGTAGCCAATTTCGATGCAGTTACATTAAAATAAAGAACTTAAATATTACGTAATATTTTCTCTAGTTGTACTAGTAAGAATTTATACCTTTATGCTAAATCCTAAATGATTCTTATTCATTTCATATTACCCAAATTTTGGAGAGAAATGAGTACATTAATCTTGCAGTGTCTTATAATATACAATGAGAAAACCCCACAATGCAAAAATGTTTTTATCAAGGAATAATGAATCACCCAGACATATCTGTCCGAAAATAACTTTTTTGTATCTGTACTCTTTCCCCACATAATTACCGTATTGAATATTAAATGGTCCGCATTAACATTCTAAAATAAAAAGTAATTTTTATACTTTAAGAACGGCAACAAACCACTAGAAATAACATCCATTTAGCTTATTATGTTCACAAGACAAGGCTTCCTGAAGACGTTCATTACATGACAAAAGATAAGCATTGTTTTAAGCACCAAACTGCAATATAAAATTTCTCAAAAAACAAATAGTAAAGGAAAACAATTAAACATATTATAATCCACCCAGGAGACTTGTAAGTAAATGAACTATTGTGGAATTGAATTGTGGAAAAGTTCGACTCTCTATAAGAGGTAGCACGGAAACTTCCTCAGTGAGCATGACAGCAAAATTGCTCCACCGGGCGATCTCTAAACTATCAGATAAAGCTCTGCTGCCTTGACACAAGGAATCGACGTGACAGGCAGTGGTCAGGTTCCGCGTGGGGAAAATAACGACCAGTAAGACTTTTGGCAAACTAAACGAAAATGCCAAAAAAAGAGAAAAAAACTAGGGACAGGGACCGGAGAGGACTAGGGACAGCGAGCAGGAACAGCAATTATCATTCACAGATTGCAATTAAAAGAACTACAATAAGCGGTTCGTTTTTATTCTTTGAGTCATTCACACAGTGCAAATTCCAAAAAGTTTCAATTTTTTCAAATACGTCAATTTCTATATTCTATATTTTAAATATTTTCCATTCCTACATAACAATACTTCTTGTAAAACTCATTCGTTCATTTTATAAGGAGCGAACGTATTCTATACCAACGACCACGGCAGTCCTGACAAGTTATTTCAATTTTCCTTGGAACCAAAGCTAGCATCTTCATAATTTTCACATGCAAATTCCCAAGCGATACTAACCATAGTTTGTGGATGCTTATTTTAACACTTTTAATTTAATGATACTTTAACAAGCACAAAACAAAAACAATAAATCTATCACATCTACTATGAAGCCCCAAATGATAGTAAAGCAGATCTGCAAGAAAAGAAAAAAGCAGGAGTGTTCCAAGCACGTGAGACAATCCAAAAATATCATAATTATGAAAATAGGAAAATGAAGAAGTTTAGTTAGAAAGATGACCACGGTCAACCGGAATTCCAGATGAGAAAATCGAACAAACCAAACAGAATGAACAATATCGAGGAAACCAGAAAATGAGGAAAACAATGCTGCCAGAGAGAAAGTAATTCGGCACGGAATAGAAGAAAGAAAAAATGAGAGGTTTGAGAAGAAAATTGTGAAAAAACGGAAGGCATATAGTGTGAAGAGTCAGAGAAAACGTTAGCAAAGGAATGGAAAAGCAGAAGAAAGAAGTACACAAAACATGTGGAAAATAGTATATATCAAGGAGATGAAATGTTACGAAAGGGACAAGAAGAGAAGAAAACTATGTGGTATACAAAAATAAGAGACAGACAAAAGTCGTGCACCAAGAGAGATAGTGAGGAATTACTGAGGAAAAAAAGCCAGCAAAATTATTTGGAGAGTTTGGGAAAAGAAGTAAAAAGAAAACGCGAGGCGCAAGTTGCTTAAACATCTCCCAAGAAAATTATCTCCGAAATTGCTTAGGTTGATAGCGTGCGTACATTTAGTGATATAGTAAATAGTTAGTCTGTCCGTAAGTTAGTGTTTGTTGTGACCAGTGATGAGAATGATGCAGAGTAATCAGGAGTAGTCATTCGTCTGTGGCTAATAGTGTGTGTATGATACTAGTTGGTGCGGAGTGTGTGTGCAGCAGGCGTAGAACGTGAACATGGTCCGGGGCGATTTCTTGAACGTCGATGCCATTGAATAATAAAAATGATGTAGGAATGATCGTAGTGGTGAGAGAAAGAATAAAATTTAATTCCGATGAACGTTGGCCGATGTGATGGAAGTAGTGCTAGCAGAACGATGTGGTGATTAATGCTGGTTGTTCCAGAATAGAGATGTAATAGGCCTTAATGATGCTTAGTAAAGTCATCGTACATGAACGTGTATGAGTAAGTAATGCGTGAATGCGATAATGATGTAGTAAAGGTATCCCGTACATCGGATGTTAAGCTGAGTGATTGCGATTTAATGGTCATTCGTGATGAAATTATAATGCATTGATGGGATGACAAGTGGCGAACGATGACGATGGGTGTGGATGTATGTTTTTTTGAATTGTGGGGTTGATCGGTGGTGCATGGTGGATCGAGTAATGAAGGTTATGTGAAGTTCACCGTGATAGATAATGGTGATGATGGGATGGAAGCTAGCTAGCGCGCATGCCGGACATTGGCAGATGTTGAGTGGTGTTGATGGATGGTAGCATGCGAGTAATTTGTGCGTAGGTGACAGTGGTGATGTACCGGTTAATGCTGAAGTGAAGTGAGTGTGATGACGGATGAAGTTTGCTGTTGTAACGATTGCTGTGGTGCCGGCGCAGCCACCAGTGCCACCCCGAGATGCTCACCCTCGAGCATGCGCCGAGCCTTGTTCCTCGCGCGCTCAAAGAGCCCGAGACAATCGCGCGCCGCCCCAGCCAGACGAGCCTCCCGCCCGTACCGCGCCTGCTTATTTATTCAGAGACGGTTTACGTCGCCGCAGCATGCCTCGCCCACGCTCGCTCCCGTCACTCCGCGCCCGCCCTGCCCCACCCCTCACTTCACACCACTCCCGCACCGCATCCCTGGCCACCCACCTCCGCCGCGCTCCCTCCCACGGCATCCTCCCGCTTTTCTATCCCTACGTTTAGATAAGTCCGATCTCCTTCAGCTGCACCACACTACACACCACCCACTATCACGCCACAGACCTATATACATCTTCTTAAACACCCTTCTTTAGGTTCTACCTTCTTTGAAGAGCAAATTCGGAATACACTCATTTCTTTCAACACGATTGAGAGCGCACTGCCTCCCTGGCCACGCCACTCCGACCCGCCTCTCCCGCACGATCCTCCGTGTTTTTTCTATTCCCTGCACCGCTAGCAAGTCCCCATCGTCTCAGCTGCACAACAAACTCCACACCTCAATGTCGTTCCCGTCTACGCCCTTCCTACTTTCGTTCAACTGCTGGCTGAGTGAGCTCGGTTCCTCAACAATCGCGCTTCGGCAGTCGCCCTACGGAGCAGAAGTTCTACATAAATTCTAAATATACTATGGATCAAAAGTATCCCGACACGTCTAAAATTCGTATTAAGGTGTGGTCGTGCTTTTTATGCGAGACTCTTCACCCATTGTTGGTTTGCTGTGCACTATCACCACAGACCTACGTTACGTTTAAACACCTTCTTCGTTGCCTACTCTTGAAGAGCCAATTCGCGATAGCGACGCATCCTTCAACACGATTGAGAGCCACACTCTGATGAATGCTAGCCGTTCCCCAAGAAACCGTCCGCACCTGATTGAAAAGTATGGCCTGCGAGCAGTGGAACTGCACAAGGCTAAGGGTGCGGCCCAAAAACCCTATTGAATTCCAGCATACCGATAGGGGCCCCACCGATATGGGCGTCATTTCAGCCCACGGTCCGGCATACTTTTATCACATAGTCTAGCTAGGTCAAAACACTCAGCTTTGTTAGAAGTGGACCCGGCAGCTGCGATAGTTTTCATATTTACATGCTGCGAAATGAGAAAGGTGAAGGCACAAGAGGTAGTTAAACTTAAACGTTACGGCCATGGACCCCTCGCGAGCTGTTTCCTTCTCTTCCTTGTCCTACCCCACCCCTTACTTACAAACACTAACGCTGCAGCCACTACGCTACCACACATGTCACGAACCAGTCGGAACTTAGGGGTGTATTTGAACCGTGTACGGTTTGGGGCGATGCCTGGATGAGGAAATCACCTCCAGTCCGCTGTACGTTGGCGCCGGACACTCCATTCAGCTAGGGATGAACATCACACTCCATTGTAAACACATGCATTAATCACACATCGACTAAGAAACATAGTAGTTAGACGCGCCCCATTTACCTAAATAATAATAATTCCCGCCACCTCGTCCAGCTATAATACGTACCCTCCTTATGGTCACTCTGCAGTACAACGCCACGCGCGCAGCACACCGCACCCCCTTTTTCTCCCCACGCATGGCTCCTCCGAAATTGCCCCTCTACCGCCCACGCCAATCGCTCTTCCCTATCCGGTCCTTTCCTCGCCCTGCAACTTCATGAACCTTTATACATCTTGCCTTGAATCTTTTTGCCTCTTGTTGTCCTACCCACTGGCCTGCGTTCCTTCCTATGCCCACTTCCCTAGACATTAGTATTCGCACCTAGACCCATTACGATCGCAAGGCCGCTTGCTCGCCCCGTCCTCCTCCGTCCCACCTCCACCGTCTGCGCAGATCCGTCCAAACTCCCGCGATGCCTCCCATCGAAAACAAAAACCCTTTCAAATATACCAATGCATCAAATTCTCTGGTTTGTTTCGCCCATACTTTTAGTAGCTTTACGTTCTTGTTACGTCTGTGCTTTACGCTAAAATTTACTTATTATCTAAAAATTTACTGATACATACTGAAAGACTATAGTTTGAAGAATAACCGTCTACAGAACAACTATTTATTATTCATTTATCTATGGCAATTTCAGAAATGTCTTAGAAAGAATAGTAAATATTTGAAGTAAAATGCTGTTCAAGTATTAGAAATGTGTCCAAAAATGAGGTCAAACATTCTCTACTGATATATTACGGTTTGTACTAAGACTAAAAAATTATAGTGAAAATTCACTTCGCACTACGATCTCACTCCTCGGTGCTCGTGAAATTTAAAAATCAACGAATCAAAAAGACTTAAATCAACGTATATCGTTAACAACAGCCGAAATATGAATGCACACTTTGAAGAAACAGACAAAATATAACCAATCTGTAAAATTCAGAGAAAATACTTAAAATAATCATCTACCTGCATGAGGCAGTACAGATATCAAAAAATACAAAGAAAAAAAAACGACAATTAAGTGTGCCATAATAAATTATATTTAAGGCTGTTTTAAAAATAAAAATCCAATAGCAAAAATATTTCGGGAAGACGAACATTCACACCACAAGGAGAGCGCCGGAATAAAAATTAACAGCAAAATTTGCAACTTAATATAACCAAGATAAGAAATGCAAACTTCTTTTTTTTAAATTTAATAATACTGTTTAAACCATATGAAATATTTACACAAGCGTTATAAGGCCAGCTTTTTCGACAGCATCAGCGGGAGCGTGTACGTGTAAGTGAATCCCCAGTTGACGCAGCGGCCCGTAAATCTTAGCCCTGGAGGTGTCTCGTGCACCGGCCGCCGCTAAAAGCCAAGAGCAGCCGTCGCCTCCCCCTCCACACTCCTCCTACCTCCCCTCCACCTCCTTCTCCTCCTCCTCCCGGCTTCCGTTGTTTTCTACGCCGCTCTGCCCGCCAGCATCGCCCCTTCCTGCGAAGAAGCATCCTCGCTGTCGCTTCGTTATATCCCGCCGCCAGACCGTCTTCACTCCCACCTTAGCACGCCTACGCCCCGCGCCTCGCCCCGCCTCGCCCCGCCTCGCTCCGCCTCGCCCCCCCCGCCCCGCCTCGCCCCGCCTCGCCCCGCCTCGCCCCTGCCTCGCCCCGCCTCCCCCGGCCTCGCCCCGCTCGCCCGCCTCGCCCCGCCTCCGCCCCGACCTCGCCCCGCCTCCCCCGCCTCGCCCCGCCTCGCCCCGCCTCGCCCCGCCTCCGCCCCCGCCTCGCCCCGCCTCGCCCCGCCTCGCCCCGCCTCCCCGCCTCGCCCCGCCTCGCCCCGCCTCGGCCCCGCCTCGCCCGCGCCTCGCCCCGCCTCGCCCCGCCTCGCCCCGCCTCGCCCCGCCTCCCCCGCCTCGCCCCGCTCGCCCGCCGCCGCCCCGCCTCGCCCCCGCCTCGCCCCGCCTCCGCCCCGCCTCGCCCCCGCCTCGCCCCGCCTCGAACTTACACCTGACATAGTCCTCACTACCCACACATGCGGGAGACCAGTCACGAATTTGAACGTCTACGCGACTGTCTCAGACATGCTTACCTCGTGCCGAGATCCTTGCGATGAGTAAGCCCCCGCAAGCCATGCTGAGCCCAAATAGTTTTTCCACTCTCTCCTCCGGTTTATTCAACCGGCCTACATTACGTCCCTTCCTAACCCCGCCAACACTTTCCTTATCACGTCCCTACTGATTATTCTTTCTCCTCCTCCCCTCCATTCTAACCTTCCCCTTTCTCCACCACCACTCTCCCCCCTTCCTTATGCCGAGTCCGTCCATCCTGTTTCCTCGTCTTCACTCCTACATCCTACCTCCCAGGAGAGAGTCGCGCCCGTTGTTGACTGACGGAAGCCTCTCTCTGATCCCATACCGAGCTCGACACGCTGCCGCGAAGGAACGAGTAGTGCACGCGATTTCACACCCTCCAAACCAGACTGGGCGCTCTCCGACCCTCCGAGCCAACATGAACTTCGGTGAATTGTCTATTGACGGAAACGTCTACAGGTGGTTGCCCTGTTCGTATTGTTTCCACATTTCTTCAATCAACACCAGTGCATTCCTCGGAACAACCCTGAACGAACGGGAACTGGCACGGTGGCATTTTTTAACGCATATGGAAAACGTGGACCTGTCACCAACCATTACTTTCGACTTACCACAGTTTTCCCCTCTAGAAGTATCTCCACGAAGGCGAATAGCCACCCTCGAGTCTCGTCAAGCCTGGTCGAGCTTAAGTCCTGAACGGGTCTCCCAATACGTTGTACTGCAGTACAGAATATGTAAGTGGTGAAGAAAGGCGGTAGGTTATGAAATAGAACAAACAAGAAAATTGCGCGTTTATTAGGTACTCCGGGTTCCGTTCATGTAACATCTACACCACTTTGACTGTTATAATCATTGTTAACCCAAAATTCAACCGCGGATGGCAAGATGGGCATTTTAAGCGACGCAAAATAATTTATTTCCTTCCTTTAGTAGGAATGTGAAACCGGGTACACCGGTACCTCGTTTAATTTATCATGCAAAATAATCAAGTTTAAAAAGATGACTACGCCCACACTCAAACAAGCAATTCATCGCCCGAGTGATTACCTTCTTCTCACTCCCAGATCTGACAAAGAATCTCAGAGAATTACGTCACGAAAAAGCAGATCTCTTGACCTGCAGGATTGCGTAAAAATTAACATCGTTGACCCTTTTACATCAGCTGAACGCAAGTACTACTACCAGCAGAGTATGCTGGCTGCTACACATCTCCTCTAGACCCGCTTGATTTCAGACCAACAGTACCAAGTCAGTGTCCTCTGAAAAGCCTCTAGTGTCGGCCGAGCCACCTCCTCGGAACTCCGCTCGCGAGGAGGAGGAAGGCAGAGCGGTCGGAGGCAGCGTAGCTGCGGTACGCGAGCGCCCACCACTCAACCGCGCGGAAGCGTACTCCATCGACCCGCTCCGGACCCGCCTTTGAGCCGCGCCGACCTCCCCTCTTCGCCACGCAGCGCTGGACCGCCCCCATATTGGCCCGCTGCGCGCGGCGCACGCGGAGACAAGGCCCTCGTGGCCACTCGGCCCCGGCGTCGCGATGTTTCTCCAGACGGCCTAATCTTCCGACCCCAGCCGCCCCCCCTCTCCTCTCTCGCCTCCCCGCTTCCTCACTTCCAGCTGCTCCCTGCCCTTCTCGAACGCACCGCGCACTTCCCCACCTGTTACATCTGCTTCGTTCAGCTCTTGCGCTGTCCTGCGCCACCGTGCTCCCACCGCCTCTTCCGCCCAACCTCGTCTCCCGCCTTCCCCGTCCCGCCCCGTTTCCCCTCCCACTTCCATTCTACTCTCATTATCACGCACGCTTTCTCCCACCTTGCATTCTTCTTGCCACTCCTTCCTTAACCCCTCTTTCGTACGCCGCTCCTTTCCTTACCCCGCTCCCTTCCTTACCCCACTCCTTCATTACTCGCTAACCTTTCTACCCTTCTCGTATTTTCCACTCTACAATCCTAACTCCCTTCTCTCTGTCACCCCTCATCCCCCATTCCTCTCGTACATCGCGAGCCCACCCGCGTCCCGCATCCACCCAGCACATTTCGTTCCTTCTCCTCCTACTTCACTCTCCCCCTGGCTCCTTCACCACGCCTGTCCGTATCTCTTTCTCCCTCTCCGCCCGGTTATTGACTCTCACACTATTTTTGTTCCATCCTCCATTCTACTCCGAGTACTCCCATCCCTTCCCTTCCTACCTCGCATTCACTCGCTCCAGCTGCCGTGAGCCACGCCTATTCGTCTCCCGCCGCTACACGCCTTTACCCACGTTTGCCCCATATCCTGCCTCCTTTAACGTGCGCCTGCCCCGCTACACTCGTTCTCCCGCCGCACCCCTCTTACTTCTTCACCTGCCCTCCTCCGCCCTCACCCTCCGTCTCGTCCTGCCTTCACAGTATACCATATTCACGCCTCCTCCAACCCCACCGTATCCCGCACCGCTCCACCCCTTCCTTTGGTCCTGCCATTCACGCTGCCCGTCACTACACGCATCCCTCCGCCGCCCTCCCTTTCCTCTGCCTGTCCAGCCCGAACCCTCTTCCAGCCCTCTGAACACGCTCGACTATCTATTAGGAAGGCTCTACAATTCCCCACTCCGGACGATCTGCTCTGCTCTCGCCGTTCGTCCCACCCATAAATTGTGTGTCGCGTCCTCTCTTCCCCGCCTCTCCCCCGTTCACCCTATTCCTCCTCCCGCCTCCTCGTTCCCCTCCCGTCTGCTCACCGCACATTTCAATTTCAGCCCTTACTTCACTCATCTCGCGCACCTCCAGTCCCTTCGTAACTTTCCATGCCTCTCCTATGTACCAGGCCGTGACCAATCAGGGCATGTGGCCATGACTTCAAATGAAATAGGGTTTTCGTTTTTGCCGTTTCGTAGACAAAAAAATATTAAATATAATTATATGTACAATCATGCCAAATTATTTCAAATCCTTTAATGCTTGTATAGATCTATTACTCCTACAAAATAATAGACCAGTATAACAAAAGTTATTACTTTAACAACAAATCTATAGGTCCGTGCCTCTCCCACAAAAAAAGGATGATCGGAGTATCCTCCCTTCTTTAGACACAACACTCGCTCTCCTCACCCCACCACTCCCCGCCATTTCCTCCTCATTCTCTTTCCCGGCTCGCTTCGCCCGTCCGCTCGCATCTGTATCATCGCCAATGCGAATTTATGCGGTTGCTCTGCAAACAGGCGCGCCCTGCACTCTCTCCGAGGGAACTTGCCTTTGGCTTCGATACGGTGGCATAAACCAGAGATAGAACTTTTCAGTTTGCCCGAAAACTATTCATGTCGAAATCACTTTGAACTTTACCACTCATTCCGATGAAATCTGCGGAAAAAAAAATGGAATGCGAAATGAAGTGGCGAGCCACCTTGGCGAGTATAAATATGATGCTGAAGTCTAAAACACAGCAAATAAAGGTAAAATGCTGAAACATAATTTTGCAATACTTTAAAAGTTTTTCAAAATTATATTAATATCTAATCGACGTAATAAAAAATTTCTTTGTATACCCCAGCATTTATTTAACGACCTTCTTCATGTTTGCAAGAAATCGTTCATAAAAAGTATTTTACCTTAACAAACAATGAAAAGTATTTACCGTTTTAGAGAACTAATTGATTGCCGTCATCACACGTTCAAAGCCAATCGCAGCGAGATTAATCGCAGAGAGCATGTAAACGAACAGTTACCACCGTTTCTTTGTACAGATGTCAATACCCTAGATGTCGAAGAAATTGTTTCACACATAATTAGGTTTGATTTCCTTATAAATTATAACTATCTATGCCAAAACAATAGCGCTATAAAACTCGTTATAATACTACCTTATTGCCATTCCGAACAAATGAGGAAAACTCCTTCTAATTCCCTAGACCTTCAAAACATCGTACTCCATGCCACATGAAGCCTTAACATTGTTAACTAATTACCGTACTACTATTTATATTTGATCGAAACACAAATGATGTTTATAAATAACTGCAAAAAACAACAGGAAAAAACGACAAAATGAATAAAATGCGAACTTCTCCGAAACATCTCCAACGAACGAATCCTACATACCAATCACTCTGATCACAAAAAGCTCAACAATAGACAATTGCTACCGCAAGAATAAATGTCGAAATGGAAAGTCCCCATTAAACACAAATTTTACGCACACAACGAGAACAACGTTGCTCACCTGAATTTTAGCCACACCCAATAAGTGCGTATTATCAATTTCCACGACTATCACAGATGAAAGCAAATATCAGCAATTCCCCAGTACAACGCATTCAAAGAAGGCTAAATACCAAAACAATCAAGGGACAATTTTCTCGGTTCCCCAATTTAAAAAATAAATTAAAAGAAATTCCCAGCTGTTTTTTTATCGAATGCCAGGGAGTTTTACATGACGAAATCGCGTGTTGAGCTGTCCAGTGAGCTAGAAACCCCCTTTAAGGCAAACCTTAAGCCAATTTTACGGAGGATAAAATGAAGAAACAGTAATGTTTGACGGGATAATCTTCCGTTTTTCCTGAATATAAACTACTTCGTTCTTTGTTTTCTGTATAACCAACGTTAAGCAGTGTTAGAACAAAAGAGTTGTGAAAACGTTTGCAATATTAATGTCTGTACCCTAATATTTAATAGAAATGTCGTACATGTTCGTGGGTGTGTTGCTCCAACTTGAATATTTATTTTTTGCTAAAAGTACTTATTTCACTTAAGAAACAGAACAAAAGCATTCAAGTTAAAGATTTCACTTTTTACTAAATATGATACTTTTCAAGACATTCCTTTGAAATTTTTGCAAAAGCAACTTACTTAACTGCAAATAATGTTCTCCATGTATTAGAAAAAAATTAGAAAAAATAGATTTAAAATTGAAATTATGAAATCCTAAATATTTTATTCAACTAGATAATCTGCAGCAGTAAATATTTTCCTCAGTTAATAATGCTCCAAATGTTTTGAAGAGAAAATCAATTATTTAATGATCCAGTTGTTTTATTCAGCGTGTTTCATCTCCACACTGCACGAAATTTCGTAGTCAAAATGTTGCAGATCAAGCCCCCTTATCTATTAGTTTAGGTTCTCTTTTGTATCCCCTGGAGTCACTTTGATTTGTGAGCAATCCATGTTTATGGTACGTTTCTGGTTTACTCCCATTTTTCCACTATTTCTAATTCTTAAATTGCCTTTATCGTCATTCATTCATCGTTATCCGTTATTTTCTACTCATATAGACCCTCTCATTGAACGACACGCTGATCTCAACAGTTCATACCTGCTAACTCTTTTGTATACGTACGAGAACAGTGAAAGTAAATTAAAGGTGAATTAGAACAAAGTGTCATCGGATCCCAATTTCTTTCTAGGCCATTACTTAGAAAATCTTGCAAAATACTTATATATACAACTTGAAAATCCTCAAATACTATGTTTCTCATTCATAATGGTCAATTATAAAAAAATTAGAATTTAAGAAACAATCTTTACATTTCAACAACAAAAAAACAAATTAGATTAAGCATATTCTAAACCCGCGCTTTTCAATGAAGAGAGAAAGCTTCCCGCGAACGAAATCAAGGATCGTACTTGGCTGTCCAAGAACAACCGCATCCTGGGCCCGACTGCCAACAACTCGTGCGTGCGCGCATTTCTCGCCTGAGCGAAGGCACAAGAAATGGCTGCCACAAACTTCACACCTGTGCCTAGACAGCGAGCGTCCACGAACAGCAACAGTTACTTATTTCTTTCAATGTATATTACGTATTCTAATCTCGCTCGTAGCCGAAGTCCCTAACATACCAAACAACATTCGCTAATCTGCCAGGAAGGGCTGTTTTTTCAGCCGATTATTTGGTATGGTGACCATAACCACCGTTTCCACAGTTTTATTTCCATTGCATTCCGTAAAGCCACTCAGAGCATGCACGCCGTCGCCAAAGACGGTGCCCGTCCCCTTCTTTCCGCTAACCTGGCAAATTATACAGCGCAACTACCTGCTTGCCCGTGGCCACCTCCAACACCGAATGAGGAGGTGGCTCCAAACCGACAATATCACAGTGGAACGCGGAGGCACTGAATCGATAATGCAACAGAAAGCAGCACACGAAACCACTGTTCGGAAACCCCTAAGGTAGGAATTTGCCAAGTTAGTGAACAAGTCACAATAAGTACGAATGCTGCAAGAACACCTGATCCAAAATGATTACCAAATAATACAAATTGTTACTTTTATAGTAAAAAATATATATCTTAGTAAACAAATAATATAAAATAAAATATAATTTATTTGTAAACGTTATAGAGCTTATAAACGTAAAGCTTATAGATTTATAAGTAATAGTAAGCTAAGTGGAAAAAAGTAAAGTAAGAAAAATCAAAAAAAAATAAATGGTGATTAAATCCATTGATATTTTGGGGCACAAGTGCTTTAGTCAATACGTCTTGTTGGTTTAGAGAGAACTACCCCGGAAGAGTAGCGGATCACAATACATGCGTCTTGCAAGGTTTTCCCTCTCCAAGTACCTCCCTCCAAGTACGGGGAATATTTTAGGATCTTCCTGACAAACATAAAAATTAGGAGATAGAGATTCTTACGTCAAAATTAAATTTGTTGATCGATAATTTTGTTTTTTTCATTTAAGTAAAGAAATAGTTGTTCAAAAATTTTATACATGCGCATAATTGTTGCGCTGCAATTTGTGTAAACTAAGAATTAACAAAAACAAAATATTTCTCAAAAAATTCAAAATTTTGTACGAGAGCTGTACTAAATTACAAACTCTCTGAATGATGTCAAATGCCAATATTTTCACCTTTTTTTTGATTTTCTCAAAATACAAAATGTAATTATTAAGTTGTTACCACGCCGTTAATATTTACATCAGTGCAATTTGTTTCACAATATTAAATTTATTGATACATTCCTTCAAATAGGGGGCGGGTTTTTTTATACATGTAAAAGGCTTCTGAAAATTTCTCCTGTCAAAAACTAGCTCAAAAAATTTCAGCAATTCAGAAACTCTCAAACGACAAAATTAGCAAAATCGGCCTTCCCAAAAATTTTATTCCAAATGTTTCGAACATAAGTGTGATTGCACTCTTTAATATGAGCATGACTTCATCTATCGAGTATTTGTTTGTTTTCCAAAAATTACACAATTGGCATGTTTTCTTAAAGATCTCTTCACGCCGCTTGATATCACATTTCTAGCAATTATGCTAAACCAATACTTTATTTATAGTTAAAGAAACTTAAAAAATTACTTGAAATGAAGCTTTTCGAAAATTCAAAAATTATGTGAAAAATTCAAAAATTTTTTTGAATTTCACTAGCGTTTAACATGCCATTTTTTTAAATTGTTTTTAGAAAATTACCATTTAGACGAGTTTCTTTTAGTCATAATTTCTTAAAAAATATTTGCGTTTCTACTATTATAAAACAAAAAATTGCAAAAATTTTCGAAAAAAACTAATTTAGTTGCGGCTCGCCGAATAGATGCAGATGGCAACGTTACGGTGCAAGTCCGAGTACGCCCAGAAAGAAACCACAAGGAATTAAAAAAAACTAATCGGAAAAAGTTTGTGCTATACGTACACCACGAGTCTATTTTGTGTACCTGAGTAATTTAAAAAAATTAAAAAGGATTCCGTTTTCAAAACCTTGTATTCCGTTCGAGCTTCTCCCGGGTTTGCCAGACTTGTCTGTGTATAGCTAGCGGATCGTCCCACGCCCCCGCCCAAAGCCGCCTTAGCCATCCTCCTCGAGGCAGCGTGCCGCCTACCAGTTCATCCAACGCCGCCCGCCGCCGTCCATTCGCGCCATTCAAAATCAGGGCCATGGCGCCCCCGAAATGCCTCCGCTCCCTTGTCACGAGCCCTGCTCCGCCCCCGCCAACCCCGCGCAACCTGCGCACTGGAGCGAAACGCCGGGCCCAAAGCGCACTCGGAGAAGCGAAAAAATTGTTGTGCGAAGCGTGCCCGTCATGAATCCGGTTCAAGACAAAAAAGAACGACAACAAGTAATGAGAGAAAAAATTACTTCTAGGCTGTCCGGGTGACGCCGCGTACGTTGCAGATAGGCCGACGTTCGCCGTCATGTCCAGGCTTCTTCAGGTACGACATGAGCTAAAGCTCTATCTGCCAACCGACGCGGCGTCACCCGACAGCCTAGAAGTAATGGACTCCGAGCCGCGGAAGCCTACGGTACAAGTAATGAGGAAAAAGACGGTACGACAATAAGCGAAGGAAGAAACATTAGAAACACAAGAAAAAGTGGAAAACTGAAATAACTAAAAAAAACATAAAAATTTAAAAAACATTAACAAAATTCGAAAAATATAAATTACCAAAATATAAAAAATGAAAAATATAAAATGGTTTGGTGAATGATATACTCCAGCCGTGTTTCCTGGTCAGTCAACTACAATGCTGTCATTAGTCTTGTGTGTGCATGTTTTGATTAATGCGAAGGGAGTCCTTCGCCTGCATTGGTCGATGATCGAAGGCCACGCTATAATCGTCGTAGCGAGATTATTTACATCCAGTTATCTTTCACCAGCGGCAGCACCATCCCCGCAAGGACAACACTAAATCTCCCGTCTTGACTACTCCACATGATGTTATTGAGAATAGAGAAGCAAAGAAGGGAAAGGATAGCGCATGGTCTGTACCCAAATTTGTTAAGCTCCCATCATTTGCCTGAGATGATTTAAAAAAAACATTCGTCTGGTGTTTACTTAAAAAATACAGTCTTAATTGAACCTAATGAAAAACCGATAGCATCTTTGTATCTTCTGATCGCAAAAAAAGTGTGCTTGTTCCACGAACAATCGCTAACATGAACGTGAAAACCTTGCAGACTTACATCTTATGTTATAATCTATGCTTACATGAAATTTCCTATACTAACATTCTTTCTGGTATTATCTTAGGCTTACACTTTATATTTACATTCTCGTGCTCTATAGTGTGTTATCGGTTTCTATCCTTAGGCTATGTATCTTGTATACTTTAATCACGATTACTTTCCACTAAATGCTGTGGGTTTTAAATTGAATAACATAGCACCAAGCTTTGCTTACAACTTATTACCACCAAAATTTATTACTCTCGTAAGCGGTCTGTAACAAAAAATACATACTATTCGCTATGGAAACTGACTTTTGAAAAATGTGAGCTAAAGATATATATTATATGAATCTTGCGTTTAATTTAGCCTTAATTTTTACTATGTTGCAAGACAAAATTTATATAATATTTATTTTTCAGAAAGGTATCTGTTCATTGAAAACAAAAAAATTTGTTCGAGGAAAAGTCGACAGATTTTGTATACAGTACCTGAAATTTAAAACTTTTTATAAAATAAATTAGGAAAAATTGTTAGGACGACAATTAATTTATCAAGTCTGCTGCAAAACATAATAAAAACACATTAATGAAGCTTCAGACGCTCCTCCTTAAGTCATGCACCGGATCGTGGTCATCTCTGTTCACAAGGGTTAATGCTTGATTCGATATTCGTCGTTAATACGATATTCTCGCTCTTTTGCACGTGTTTCAGACCACGTACTCGAGACGTAGGACGATTCGGAATAGCGCCTCTCTACACCAGACACCCCGCTTCTCGGCTCTCCCGCTAGTATCACCAGACTCGGCCGGCGCTCTTGCACCTTCGGCAGCAAATCAAGCTTCAAACGACTTCTCTTGAATAGCAAGGAGATTCAATGGCCACGAGCTTTATGAACAGTATTGCCACCGTGGCGGCTTAACAACGTTGCACAAAGCTTTCTAGAGCAAATCGCTAAAGCATGTTCAGGTTTCTACACTCAAAGTTTTAAAATACTCATTTTACATACTAAGAAAAGGATTTAAAAATAAATTCTTGCGAAAAATGCCCGTGTCATTTTTCTCCCTCTATAAAAGTCTCCCCAAATGCCGCATATGCATGAGACACACTTCCTAACGAGTAGTTGCTTCGTGTTATAATAAACTTCCTTCAATGAAATATCATTAGTCATGCTTGAAAATTTCCCACAGCATTTATAATGTGTTTGTCCCCTGAAACACATTAAACAATCTAATATACAAAAATAAAGGGCGAAGTAGGCGTAGCTACATAAGCACAAAGCCTACTCGACCCATTTTACCTCAATGTTTCACAGGTTGTCCTTATATAATATAATATTTGTACGTAAGAATTAAATTGATATAGGCGCATTTGTTGATGATTTATTCGGCTCTATGATACTGAAGCTCCCCGAATCAACGGCAACCCCGCTGTTACAGTCAAGTATATCGTCTTCCGCTGCCATAATTCTACCCCTGCTGTTGTGAAATCATGGGCAGGATTTCATGACTGCAGCATAGAAGTAGAATGCGCACCAAGAGTGCGCAGAAGCACGGCCGGTATCAACATCTCTGCCGCCCGAGTCCACGTGACTTGGTGGGGTTGACACTAGGAGGCATCTGCTATACACCCGTCTCGTACTAAATATTGTCGTTGAATACGTTTCTAACACTATGAACACGAATTCACTACTAACACTACAAACATACCTTACACTAGTAAATACATAATATATACTATTAACACCATACAATACTAACACCAATTATACACACCACATTACTGCCCTCTAAATAAAATCATTTTATTATTAACTGATCTAATTCTGTTTTTCTGGTAAATTCTAGTCTTTTCTCTTCCTATATGTTTAACCTAAATTTCAATATATTTAAATAATATTGCCTTAATCAAATACATCGTTTGATTCAGCATGGCCTCTTGACCAATAATATGATAAGTTAAATACAAAAAACGGAATTATTTACAAATTCTCTCAAAACATACATTTACAATTGTAGTGCTAGCTTGCCTTTTAACCTTTAAATACGAATGGAAAAGAGGTTTCCTAGAGCATTGCAACCCAGCCGTTACGAACGGGATAATTTGACTAGACCTCCAGAGGCCGCGCTCGGCTCTTATCTATCACTTGCTGACGGATGGCAAGCCGCGTGGCTCCGATTCTCACGCATCGGAGCTCCGGTCTACGCTATCAGCAGCGGATGTGTTGATGGAGTACCGTCTTGCCGTAGGAAGAGCCGAGCGTGGACTCCCCTAATATTTCTTGCTTTTTACAGTGCGCGCAGCTCGTGAGACATAGGGAATTTTGATCGCCAGTCAACCTTCGCTGGAGACGCCATTCGAATATAATAATAATAATAATAATAATAATAATAATAATAATAATAATAATAATAATAATAATAAATATTACATACAACACTAAAGAACAGAAAAATGACTTATTTTTCATTTTATATAGGAATTTGGGTGTCACATGGCATATAAAATATAACATCTACTAATTAGTTCCATAATATATTACATTAATTTCAATAGGTAATAATTCAATTGTGCCAGAAATATTTTTTTCTACAGTAAGGAGAACAATGGGGTAAACTCATGTTTATAGCAATGCAAATACATTATTTATTTATATTTTTGTTATGTATTGTTTGTATTGTTTGCAATATCTTAATAGTTTTATTGTTTGGTATAAACTATCGCTCTGGTTCTATACAAATATTCTCTTCAGCCTAACAAAGCTTCTCTTCTGATAGGCCCTTCTTCTTTAGTCCCTGTACA